>JACEIK010001258.1:149751-165509 GCA_018107945.1 Datura stramonium
GTGATTTCCAATTTTGCAATGATAGATTAATAACATATCCTTTACCTCTTAAGCAAGAAGCCTATCAACCATTACAACAAGATGCAATATTAAATAAAAAATACAAATTAAAGGATTATATAATCATTTCTCTTGGTTGATAAGTTTAGAAGAATCTATAATCTTTTCATTGGCATTAATGTGAGACTCTTTCCTTCTTAGTTTGTCCTAAAAAGAATGTCACATTCCTAAAAAGATTCCATAGCACTTTAAATCTACACATATGTGTTTTTTCCATGTGGAATACTTACACCAAGTAAAAGCACTTGCATTCAGCTATTTACACAAGACCTGACGAGCTGATTTTTTTACACACCTTGGAACAATGTCTTCCAAGAGTATCTTGTTTGTGACGAAGTGACTATTTGATTACTATGTAATATGACGTGTTGCTTGTTATATCATACACATTCCATCTCATTATTCTCTTCTAACTATAATTTAGCAGTGCCTATCTGAATCATTTAAAATCAGGAAAACATTTAGAGGGGAAAAAACAAACAGAAAAGGAAGACTCACATTTGATGGATGATCCAGCAAGACAAGTCAGCCTGGATTTTGTATTGGCATCAGCCAGTGGATTTGGCTTATCTTTTCTAGTCATGCGAACATCCCAAACACGTATGACCCCATCTGAGGATGCAGATGCTACTATGTGTTGATGATCTTCAGCATCACCATCATTGTTTTTATGTAGCACAACAATGCCTTTCACACGGGTGGAATGTGCATCTTCAATGCTATATGCAATTTTTCCACTAGTAATGTCCCAAGCTTTAATACTCCGGTCCTCTCCCCCAGTAAACAAAATATTGTGCTGTAAAATATTCCTTTCAGCTTCAAGAGGTAAATCAAAGAATTGGAGAAAAAGAACTGGGGCCTCCAACTAAACTTTCAATGATGAATATAAACCTAATTATTTTCCTGGGGCTTTGAAAGTGGGGCGGTAGGCCACCAAGGGCAAAAATGATACACAAGTAAAAGAATTTACAACATGCAGGGAAAAAGGATGAGATAAAAAGCACCCATGTTATGGCTTGGTGTCAATGAAACTGGAATAGACAAAAAATGCTAGGTAATTTCTACTGGATAGAGTTACCGACCACTCGCATTGGTGGAAAATAGCAGGTACCACGTGGATTGGTCGAGGTACTTGCAACTTGCAAGCTGACCCAAACACCACCGTTATACGAAAAAATGACGGACTGAAAATTACACAAATATCAATTTAACCACCAAGAGAACACTTTCTATGACGCCTCAGAAAACAAGCTAACTAGGAAACTTCCTGACTCCATCTTATTCTTTTTGGACATGACAACTGACTTATATTTTGTTTGACAGTAGCCCATGCCCATCTACATTCTCATGCTTAAAATATTCCAGTATAGTCCATGCTATCTCAATTATCCCATATATGGCACCTGGAAACTTAATGAACAGCTTGAAAGTGTGTTTTATCACTGTGCTAACGAGAACAATAAGAGACAGGACTTGCTAGAAACAGATATAGGCAGACTGCATTCTGAAAACTTCAGTTCAGGACTTTGATCAGCTAGGTAAGCTTGTCTGCTGGATATTTGGATTAAGAAGAAATAAAAGTGTATATCCCCACCAACATGTCCCATTACAGACGGAAAAATCAACTATTTGCAACCAAAATCCAGTAACAGGGGAACAGATATTACTACATTATGTTAACATTTAAGTTATAAATAAAAGTGGATATCCCCACCTCTTCTTCTTGGACCTCACTACTATACTACCATTTAAGTTACAAAGGAAATCCAATGAGGAGAAATATTACTACACCCCATAAACACTCTTAACAAAGTATAAAGGTCTAAGGATCTCATATTAAAGTAACGAGCCACACAACCACAAGAGGTGAATACATAAGTAGGCGTTCATATGGGATACCATAGTGAATAGTTTTGGCAATAATAATGTAAAACCCACTTCTAGAAAGTGATAATCAGTGCAGCAAGTAGGTGATCAGAATATAGCCCACCAAATAAGCATTGCACATGCAGGCATAAAAATTAAGAAGAGTTCAAAGAAAACTCACCATCCCAGGAGTGGCACAAAGCACCCTCTTCTTACTATCAAGCTCTAGTACAGTTTTTGCATCTTCAGATTCATGTACAGAAATTTTGTCATCCATAACCATATAAAACTTTTCACCACTATCACTAAAATTTACTAAAGAAGCTTCTTTTCCCAACCTACAGTAGAAACTTCTCCTCCCCCTAACCAAATTAACCATAGCCATACATTCATCTCTTCCAACAGACAACGCCAACCTCCCCGACGGATGAATACATATAGAATTCACTCCCTTACGATGCACTTTGACCGTTTTGAGATGAACAAACGGATCAGCATCATATATGGAAACGGAACCATCTTCCGCAGCGGCAATAAGGTTACGAGGGAATGAGAATGAAGAAGGGGTAAAAAAAGAAAGTGAAGTAATGGTAGCGGAGTGGTGGAGTGACCCAATCTCTGAGCAAGTAGAAAGGTCATAGATTTTTATCGTGTCATCAGCGCCACCGGATACTGCGACAGAGCCGGCGACGGCGGTGCATTTGATTGGTGAGAGGTGTGAAGGGAAGGAGAAGAGAGGGGTTAGCTCGTAATTCTTATCGTTTTTCAGTGACCTCAACTTGAATCCCCAAATGAATCTCTCGTATGAGCCGGCAATTAAACTCATGGTTTTACGCAGCGGAGAGAGAGAGAGAGAGAGAGAA
Source organism: Datura stramonium (assembly GCA_018107945.1). Taxonomy (NCBI): domain Eukaryota; kingdom Viridiplantae; phylum Streptophyta; class Magnoliopsida; order Solanales; family Solanaceae; genus Datura; species Datura stramonium. The sequence goes on from JACEIK010001258.1 coordinate 152,541, forward strand.
GGGGTTTATGTTAAACCCTAGAAAGATAATTAAGGTGCTGGAGTGGGGTAGCGATATGTGGATTATGGTGGGAATTTTGGAGGAGGGTGATGGTGGGCCGGGTTAATTTCTTGGTGGGTATTTACTATGTAGTTGGGCCGTCTTTGGTGGGTTTAATTCAACAGAAATAGGCTCGCTTTCCACAATTGAATCCCTTGCAAACTGAGAGAACAACGATGAGGAAAAGCACCTCAACAAATATGATTTAATTTGCTAATGACATGGTTAAATTTAATTCTAATTATTGATGAAGGATAAATGCAAATTCATTTCGTATATTTCATAAATTTGTTTTACATTTTTCCTTTAAGGAATGGAAAAGATGATAGTTAATGGGAAGCTCTAATTAAAACGATAAAAACTCAATTGAGTCTTTAGATCCTAGTTTTAACTTTTCTAATATATAGACTTTTTTTAAAATTAGTAATGTTATAAACATATTTGTATTATAGTGAATGTCTATAAAGATATTTGTATTGGAGTTTGTATTGAGTATGATACAGGTGTTTATATTATAGTGAAAGCCTATGTTTTGGAGAAAATTAAGAGAAATTATCCCTTATACCGTAGGGGTTCTCCATCATTGTATTTCATCCCATCAAGAGAAATAAAAACTTCTCTCCTTCTCTCCTTCTCTCTTTCTCTATAATATCCTTGTTCTTTCTTTATTATTTCATAACACTATCAAAGACGGGCTTCCATTGAAAGACTCACTTTGAAAGATCCGATAAGTAAGAAACAAAGTTTTCTTAGAAAGAAGAAGGTTAGTATTTGATATTTATGTTTTTATTAATAACAATATCGATTTTGTACATGAATTTGAAAGAAACGACTTATTGATTCACTTTGCAATTCATATCTCATATTTGTTCCAAGAACAATATCATGAAAATACTGCTCCAGCAGAACAATATTGTGAAAATATGCAAGAGAAATCATCTATGTTATATGCATACCGATTTGCCCCCGGCAGCAATATCTCCTTAAAAGAGGTTTTAAAACTATCATACCCATGGTTAAGGCATATTTACGGATCATGTTCCATTCCCCAAGAGTGAAAAATTGAGAACTTTTGATAAATGTTACAAATATAGATCTACTACGTATCCAGTCCCCGATGTGAATGTGACAATACTTAATAAAATCTTTGAAATTTACTCCCGAAGTAATCAAATTTACTAAAATAAATAATACATGTCATGGTAAACTCCGAAGTTTACTAGTATGGATAAATCTCAAACCAAGTTATCCAATTATGAAGACATTTGTTTGATTGATCTGCACCACACATACGATATTCAAAGATGAGAAATATTTTTCTTACTTAACATGGGCAAGATAAATGTTACTACGATATTCCAGTACTAATTTGATCAAGGCTTTGCGGGTGTCATTATAATCTTGCCTCAAGGGGAAACTAAACTCATCCTAAATAATGCCATGTTTTCTCCTAAGTCTCGAGGTGTTTGTTAAGTTTTAAAGATATCCGTGAAATGGTTATCATATCAACACAATGGACTTGTATTAACTCAATATCTGCATCACCAAGAATGTCTCTAGCCATACGGTTATAGAAAAGTTTCTTGTTTTATCGTCTGCTTGTATTGGACAAAGATTAGCGCAATCGAGCACATTCTATAGTAAACCGAAGTTTACTAATTCCAATACTCTTTGTACTTTGGCATGATCATCCGACATCCCGGATATTCATAATGATGAGACGAATTCATATAGAAAACGCATCCATTAGAGAACTTGAAGATTCTTTTCAAATGGTGAATTTTCTTGTGTGCTTGTTATCAAGGCAAGTTAATCAGAGACCATCAACAAAGGTTTGAGATCGAGTCCCCCGCATTCTGGAACGCAGCATAATGGGATATTTCTCCCGGATCCATCCACCCACCTAGTGGTCTTAGATACTTCATGGCTCTAATAGATTTTCCTAGGATGGTCTCACGTGGTGCCTATTGTCATCTCGCAACTGGGCGTTGCAAAATTATTGGCACAAATAATAATGATTAATGCACAATTTTCCTCGATAATCAAATTAAGCTTCATTCGCTTTGATAATGTCAGCAGAGTTTTCTCATCCCAAGTATTTAATGATTATTGCTTACCAATTAGGATAAAAGTTGAACACTCGTAGCTCATGTTCACACTCAAAATGGCCTTGCCAAGTCACTTAATTAAACGCCTTCAATTGATGTAAAGGCCATTGCTCATGAAACCAGTCGCCCGCTTCCCGTGGTCATGCGATTCCCCGCATGCCGCAACACTTGTTCGTCTCGCATCGACAAATAATCATAATTTTTCTCCGTTACAATTGGTTTTGGGCCAAGAACCCAATATTTCATCTCTGAGAATTTTGACGTGCCGAGCATGTGCTCCGTAGCACCACCACATCGCACAAAAATTGGTCCCCAAAGAAGGTTAGGAATTTATGTCAGTTTGAATCGCTCCATTATTTGCTACCTTGAACCATTAACTGAAGATACGTTAATGCTCGATTTGGTGCATTGCCTGCTTGATGAGATAATTTTCCCAAAATTAGGGGGAGAAAATTGTGAAATCAAAAGAAATTTTATGGAAAATCCATCACCTGCCTCATCTCGATCCACGTGCTTCTATTTGTGAGCAAGAAGTACAAAAGATTATTCATCCAGTACGCAAATCAAATGCCTTACATTTGGCGAGATTTTAAAAGAATTACTAAGTCATATATTCCCGCAGAAATCCCATTCGAATTGATGTCCCCGGCGGACCATCTACTACCGTCATAGCCAACGAGTCCAAAGCACGCCTAAAGCGTGCTGGTAGACCTTGGGTTCTAAGGATCAAATCAGAAAAGAAAATAAATGGTCAAGATGACACTACGATGTAACCACATATGGAAGTTCAAGACTTGAGCAATTTTGATATTCACTTAAGAAATCAATGAGCCCAAGACTCAAGAAATGAGGACTATCCATAAATTCAAGTGATGATGGAATTAATTGATCAAAAATAGTGGTGGATTATGTCTTTGCATATAATGTTGCAACAAAAATCATGCAAGATAGTGAGGATCTTGAACTCAATCCGTCGCTGCACGTCGACAAAGAAATGATTGGCCAAATGGCGTTAAGAATTCAATCGCACTGGAATTCACTTGTCAAGCGTGAAGTTTTTGGACTCATAGTCAAACACCTAACGGTATTAAGCCTGTCGCAAATGGGAAGTTTTTGTGCCAAAAAGAGAAATGAGAAAAATGAAGTACAAAGGTATACAAAGCACGCCTTCTTGTTGCACAAGGATTTTCACAAAGGCTCCGGTGTCGACTCAAGAGACATACTCACCAGCTATGATGAAATAACATTGCGTTATCTTATAGTTTCACTGTCTGGCGAGGCTCAAATGCATTTGATGGATGTGAGTTATGCTCATCTTTATGGATCACTTGAAAATGAGATATACATGAAAATCCCCGAAGGATTTAAAATGCCCGAAGCATATCATTCAAAGTCTCAGAAATGTATTCAATTAGATTGCAAAAATTATTGTATGGTTTGAAGCAATTCGACGTACGTGGTATAACCGTCTTAATGAATATTTATTATATCTACAAGGTTATATAAATGATGAAATTTTGCCCATGTGTTTTTATAAAGAAACAACATCGAGTTTGTCATACTTGGCCGCTTATGTAGATGACATAAATCTTATCGAACTCCAATAGAGCTTCAAAGACAATTGATTATTTAAAGAAGGAATTTGAGATGAAAGACCTTGGAAAGACAAAATTATGTCTTGGTCTGCAAATTGAGCATTTGGAAAATGGTGTCTTTATTCATCAATCATTTACACAGAAAAGGTGTTGAAGAGATTTTATATGGATGACGCACATCCATTAAGTACTCCATGGTTGTTCGATCACTTGATGTGAATAAGGATCCATTCCGACCTCAAGAAGGAATGAAATCTTTGGGGTCCTGGCACTACATTTAGTGCAATTGCACTAATGACGTTTGCCACTACAAGACCCGATATAGCCTTTTCGGTTAATTTGTTAGCAAGGTATGGGCTTCCGTCTCTACTAGAGGCATTTGAATGGGATAAAACATAATGCAAAAGATCTAAAAGGACTACCGAGTATGGGCTTATTTTATTCTAATAATTGCGCCCTGATCTTGTTGGCTATGCCAATGTCGGGCATTGTCCGATCCCACACAAAGCTCGATCTCAATCTGGCTACGTGTTCATATGTGGATGTACCGTGCACATTCGAGATCTACAAAGTAAATTTTTTTGTAGCTACTTCATCAAATCATGCCGAGATAATACTATTCCATGAAGCGAGAATGTGTGTGGTTATGTCCATGATACACTTCATTAGAGAAAATGTGGTTTAAACTCAGACAAAGTACCTACAATTTTGTATGAAGATAATGCTGCATGCATAGCACAACTAAAGGGAGGATTCATAAAAGGAGATAGAACGAAGCACATTCGCCAAAGTTTTCTACACATGAGCTCCAAAAAGAATGGTGATATCAATGTGCAACAGATATTTCAAATGACAATAATGTGGCCGATTTATTCACCAAATTCCTACTAACCGCAACTTTCAAGAAGATGCTATAAAAGACGGATGCAAAGATTCAAGAAGATGTTGTCATTAGGGGAGTTAATACGCGCCGTACTCTTTTTTCCTTACGGGTGTTTTCATATCTCCACCTGCTTTCTCTTGCATGGTTTTAATGAGGTAGCCATAATGCGTATTATTAGATGCGTACTCTTTTCCTTCACTGCATTTTTTTCCCACCTGCTTTTTTCGCTTTTAACGAGAATATCTATCAAATAGACATCTGCGGGGAGTGTTATAAACATATTTGTATTATAGTGAATGTCTATAAAGGTATTTGTATTAGAGTAGGATACATGTGTTTATATTATAGTGAAAGTCTATGTTTTGGAGAAAAATTAAGAGAAATTATCCCTATAAATAGAGGGGTTCTCCTTCATTGTATTTCATCTCATCAAGAGAAATAAAAACTTCTCTCCTTCTCTCTTTCTCTATAATATCCTTGTTCTTTCTTTATTATTTCATAACAAGTAATGATTAATCTTAAAACCCTATATATTATGCTAATTAAAACACCATCTATCATATCAAAACTCAAATTGAGGATTAAGACTCCAAATTCTAATCCTTTAATATATAGACCTCATTTAGAATTAGTGCTAATAAATTCAAAACAAGGTTCAAAATCAGCTCCTAAATGTTATTTAAAAGAATACGAATTGATCCATAATAACAAATAATAAAATAAACCAAAATAGAAACAATAAAAGAAGAAATATAAAATTATATTCCCCTCTGTCAATTATTTTTCATGCTATTTTTCCTCTACACATCTATTGTTGATAGACATCACTAAAGCCTAAAGTAAAATAAATTGGGCATCTTCTCAGTTCAAGGAGTAGTAATAAAAATAATATTTGTGATGTACTACGGAATTAAAGTCATATGATTCTAGCATATTTAACTCACGTTGCTTATGAAAGATTTTACTTTCTGCTCTTTCCCAATGTACTGAAAAATCCCCAGACCAGAAGAAACCAGGAGGTAAAACAAGACTAGTTACAAGAAGAAGAAAAAAAATGATGTACATGAAAGAGAATTGAGGAAAGGTTGAGAAAATAAAGTTAAATAAGAAAATAAATAAATACATTCAGGGCAAAAATTAGGAGAAACTAAACCTATCTAAATATTGAACTAATCATGAGATTCATGTGGCCTAAAAAAAGAAGAACAAATTACAAGGGTGTATGAATCTGATTGGAACTGCAATGAGACAATAAGCTCAGTACAGTTGGTTAAACCTCTAATTATCTGAGCTTCTTAAACTTTGATCTTCGCCTTTGTTTATACCGCTGTCTACGTCTCTGGTTAAACGGATCCGCCCAGTTCCTGTCCTGCTTCACTGCTCGTTCCCACCGATCCTTGAATATTTGCAACTCGTACGTTGATTGTCTCCGAATCTGCAAAATGGGATGATACTGCAAAATAAGCTAACCTAAAAAGGAAACACAGAATCTAATGAACCCAAACATATTAAAAGCTCTGTATGTCGTATAAAGAAGCAAAAACGCTCACCTCAGATCGCACGTCAACAACGTGTCTCTGTAGGTCGAGTAAAAGATAATGAAAAACAAGGACAAGAATCAGTTCAAAAACATCAGCAGCAGATGTATATTGGAAAAATCAAACTGTCCGAAGCACAAAGTAGAATTGTGTATACCTTCACAGACTCTTCAGGATTTGAATCCTGCACATAGACAAAAGCACGGTGAATGGAGGTACATAGAAGCAAACAGCACAAATATAATATATCCTCTCATCTGTAGACTTTAAGAGCACCTTATCCGACATATTTGAGACGATTAATGAGGATAGCCGCAAAAATGAGACTTAAAGCCTTCGACTATTGATATAGAGAGTTTACCTTTTTCAAAGATTGCCCACCCAAAGTTTGAATGCTCTGGTGAACTACATATTCACTATCAACTACTCCCACCTTTTTGGTTCGATCTCCCTACAATAACAAAATTCAAACAGGTTCAGTGCTGTTAATAAGCTCATCACTTCAAGAGAAATAATACCAATAGAAACTCTTGCTATAACTCATTCTACTACACAACATTAGCGTAAATAAAACCCAAGTAGCTTATTGTTAAACAGCACTAATGCATATAGTAACCCACCCTACGGTACCTGAAGGTGATGAACAATAAGCATTATCTACATACCAAGCATCCAATCTATATTTGCTAGCCTAATGACATCTAAAGCATAGAGGAAGTGATCATGAAGAAAATGTCTACATCATCAGGTAATATCAGAAGATACAATTTTAAAGAGAAAAAGAGAAATCTATAGCAATTTAAATTCCAGAACTTCTATTGTACACTCTAGAGAACACATCCATGAAAAATAAGAGTACTATGAAATGAGCATAAAAGCATTTCCAGGAACAGATGAGAGGTCCATCTTGTAAATTAAAAAGTCGAAAAGAAAGTAAACCAAAATTTCTCTGCCACAAAGAAGTAAACTCACCTGTGCACAATAACCAAGTTTCATGTCCATTCCCCACCCATGAACAAGATCATTCTGACAGGAAAGAGCAACTGTTATATGCTCATCTAAACAGGATGAATCAATACGAGAGCGTAAAATGAAAGTGGATAGTGCGTAACAAGACATGACAAAAGTGCAACTGAAAAGTAATCCAAGCACTTCACTGAGCTTTGCTAATTTAACTTAAAGCGCATTAGCAGTATACGAGCATTTCTACCCAAAATGAAAACAAACATGATCATAAGATGAGCAAATGCAGCCATTTATATGAAACTGTTTAAGTTCCAAACAAGCTAGACATAGTTGCCATCTCTTAGAGAACACTGCACCCCACCCCAATAAGAAGAATGTAACATAGAGCACAGGCGTGCACAGTTGAATTCTTAATTTTAAGTTGCCAGAATTCTTCAAAAAGTACCACCCATTGGGATGATCAACTAAACAAAGTGACAAAAACTCAAGTCACTCAATCCAAACAGACTTCTAGAATACTTTTGCCTGCCGCTTTCAAATCCAAAAATTGAAATATCAAAATCCAACACCCTCAAAATTTGAATTTCTTATCCTGATTATGTTGTCATTAAGTGCATGTATAGGATGCTTCAATAAAGGCCTAAAAATTGTCCTATCTCAGCTTAAGAGAGAAACCAAGTTCTACCTGTATAAGATGCCAGGCACAAAGCCACGCAGATCTTGAAAAGACCGGAGCCATTCCCTCCACAAATCTGTAAATGGAGAATGAATCAACCCATTCTGCTAATGAATAATAAAGAAAATCTGAAAGAACTTCCATCTAACTCAAGACACTCAAGAAGTTAAATATTCTCAAATCTTTTTTGTAGAACAAAATTGTAGGAAAAGAGTATTCAACAGGGTCAACTTGAACATGAAGAACTAATGCAAAAGCTTATCCTGACCAACCCATGCCCAAAGGTTAATAACAGTCTGATCAAATAATTGTGTTACACTTACCCGCTGCATGGGGGACCTTCGCTTTCGTCTGAACACTTTGTACTGCCTCTAATATCGTAGACCCTTCTGCCAAAAGGAATTGTGCATCAGTATCCACCCAAAGGAGGTGGACTAAAAGGTTGAATTTGGACGGTTGGATACTTACCTGTGGAACCTATTTGTTCTGCTTCTTATCGTGATTCTATGGTGGATACCAGTTGAATTCGGGTCTAAAGCTGGCTGAGAAATTTCCAGTCCTTCAGATTTTACAATTTCAAGGTACCTAAATAACAAAAGGATGCAATTGAAAGAAAATTATAATTAGCAAAGACACATGTAAAAGAATTGTTGCTTTTATGATAATTGACAACCATCCTTCTAGGGCAAGAAGCTCCACAAAAAAGGAAGCATGGTTAACAGAACTTGGAATGCCAGGGAAACATGTCATGATTTTTGACACTAAATGCTTGAAATAAAATAGGAAAGGAAAAATATCAAGGATCATAAAAACAAACTCATACTGATTTATGTAAAAAATGATTACATCTGCTTAGTTCTTAAAAAAGGAGTTCACAGAATCATTGTTCACAATAATTCACCGGGATTGATACCAAATGATTGGATCTGGTTTATTTCTAAAAAGGAGTCCATAGAATATTATTCACAATACTCTCTAGGAGTGAACGACTTGTTCCAAATGTATTGGTGGATTAAAAATACAAGATAAACAAAAAGCCAACGTCAAGCTTGTGCAATCATCCTACCTTCCAGGATGGAAATTCTCCACACCCAAATCTTCATCCCAAAGGAAAATGTAATCGTAGATTGAAACAACTGCAGGATGTAAAAATCTCTTTGCAAACCACCTGCATCAGATTAATTCACAACAGTGGTGAGATAATAACTGTATTTCCTTTTCATATTGATTTTGATATGCTTTACTTGAGCCAAGGATCCATCAGAAACAACCTCTCTACCTTCACAAGGTAGGGTAAAAGCACAGACCCCATTTGTGGGATTACACTGGGTGGGTAAGTTGTTGTGTGGTGAGATATTATTTAGCATTAAACCATACAAGCTAGATTCAGAGATCCACAGGAAGAAAACTTTGCATAAAAAGCATACTAGGACCTTAAATAAGTTGAATAACATTTCGCATCCAGCCCAAAAGATGAAACCAACTTAGGGTATCCTATTAGGAGTTGATTATGTCAAAGATTCACGATGAATAAGATGTCATCATTTGTTCAGAAAAGGGTTGCAGGGTATCATGGATGGTTATTATGAAGCAGACTAATTTCCAGCAACTTTTTATTGGATCAGTAGACAATACTTTCAAAATTAATGAACAGAACAGATTAATTTCAAGCAACTTGTGGCCCAAGGATTACTCTGCTTTCACTGAAATTACACTGCAGGTCAGTTGAACAGCACTTCTAAATCATAGAAATATTGCAAGGCAAGGTGGTTAAAATTTTCCCTTTATTGTCTTTAAACCTGCCCACGTTAATTTAATCCCTATAGAGTGTGTTTCTTACCATTTCGTCTGATTGTGAGCAACAATATGAATGGCATCTTTACTCCATGGGAGGTCCTCCCACCCATCAACATTACCATCATAGTGGAATAGAATGACAGTAAAATTTGCTGAAAGAAACTGAATATCACAAGATTAGGCCACAGATATATAAGGTAGTGAAGTCAGAAAGTACTAAAACATAAGTACTGTCCAAAACAAACATAAATTAGATGTTATACCTTTTGGACGAGAGCATCAACATTGCTCTTCTGTTTAATGCCAACTGGAACTGCCAACAAGTTATGACAGCTAGAATTGCTAGCCTGAAAATGGAGACACGACATTGCCACAAATTAGATGTATGCAGCCTGGAGGACAGAGTGATAGACAGCCCAGCAAGGGGAAGAGATGGTCTAATTATGATCTTGGAAAAGTGTGGTAACTAATAAGATACCAATATCCAAAGGGGGTCGCTCTATTTTTTCAGAGCTAAGGAGTAGAGAGAGTAAGACCTTTGCCTTTGACTTTGAAGTAGTTGTTGACCACAGAGGCTTTAACTCCAGATCTGATCTTGCTTGGATAATACCACGCGGCAAACTGTTCAAACTTCTCATATCGAAATTAGAGTCCTGGTTGAAAGAATAAAAAGCATCACCATTGGTATAAGGATTTTTTTTGGTTTAAATTAATTAGTTCACCCAAAAAACAGATTCTTTTTAGGTGCTGAATTTAAGGGGAGGCCACTCCACCACTTATAGTACTCTGTTGCTTATTTATGTTTTGCACATCTTTCTTTAGATAAAAAGAAATAACAATGATGAATTATAGAACTACTCAAATTTCAAAAAAAAATCAATCTTATTGCTACTACCTTGTGCTGTGAGGTACAAAAAGCTAGAAATATTTTTAGAAATAAAACAGCGAACATAACTACCTTTGAAGAATAAAATGGATCCAACCTTGACTCTATCTGAAAAGGTAAACAGGGAAAGGAAAATGTTTATTAGCAACATTGTATCAGGGTACTCAGGTAAAGCAGAATTAGAAGGTCAATATATAAACTTATATGCCACTAATGTATCAGCCAATCTCTATCAGTTTGATAAAAGGAAAGTTCTCTCTTATCCTTTCACATTCAACCGTCAAAGTGCCAAAATTAGAAGTAGCAAATTTTAGCAAATCAATGGCAGTACAATGCAATCATACCTCTGTCTGTTGATACTGATAATTGGTGGTCCTATATACAATAAACAACATAACTATACAGATGATACACATAAATGGTAGCTGTCTCATCTTTACTCCACATGTTCCCTGCAATTCCATTTCACAAGTTAATGTTTAATAAATCTATGCATTGGTAGCCAGACAATCAGGTCATTAATAATTCCTAAACATAATGGATTTAACATACCCCATCAAGGAGCACACTCCTTTTCTTCAGCAGAAACACAGCCATAATTTAAATGCCTGTTGCAGGCGAATATGAAATAGAAAGAGTTCTCATCGAACGCTGCAACAAATGCACACATATCAATGACTAATATTAACAGAGAATCTAAGCAGAACAGATACGAAAGACGCTACACATTTATGTCTTTTCTTCAATTCATCAACTGATAAACATTATTTCTATTATAGAATCTCCAATACTAGCAAACAACGCATAAAAGGAAAAGAATATTGTGCTAGCTATTAGTTTGACCACAATGGGATGAAACTAAAATGTGCATAAGATTGCGCAGTAACTCGCTTCACTCAGCCCATTTAACGGGTCATCAACACACATAAATATCAATAAACAATTTTTTCCTGATACCTTTTATGGACAGAAAACCAAAAAGGCTCTAGCGAACAATATTCTATAATCTGATTAGGTCACAAAATGATACACAGTCAGGCCACAATATATGCTGTGAAATTACAGGTCATTTTGCATTCTAGGGTCATTGTTGGTTGAATGGATGTGCCCTAGAGATAAGTGTGCGAAAACTCTGGGAGACTCGTAGTTAGGTGAATGAAATGGATTAAAACTTTGGTAGACTGGCAAGGATGAAAAATGATAAGTGACTTCTTTCCATTGGCCAAAGCCTTAGTAGAGAAATTTACCTAGTGGAAGATAGCAAGTGATACAGCTGAGGTGTGCGCAAACAGGTTGTATACCACCATTATCAACAAAAAGAAAGTAGTTGCAAGTTCAGACAACTATGACCAGGCAAAGCATTCACTCCCTCCTTCCACCCCCCAACCTACAAACCGACTGAAAAAAATAATATTTTTTTGAAGAGGTTGTGTTGTCAATATGTAAGATGTCTAATTTGCATATAGTGACTTAGAATATGACAATAAAGTGACACGCAGGCCTTTGGCAAAGTTGACAAATTCCACTTGCAATTGCCACCTTGTTTGATTTTCATGTATGCCAGAACTTTTCTCCAACAACAATTATAACTCACTCGGCATCGAGACTCCCAAAGAATGTCCAATCCATATTCTACGTTTTAAACTAACAAATTGGAGTGGTTCTATATTTATCTAAGATTGAACCCAGAATCATGTAAAACAAGGTAAATAAATGTGGAAACTGACATTAGTGGTTAACAAAAACCTCTCCTCTCCCCTCCCGAGCCGAAAAAAAACTTCAGTCTTTCTACAAAAAGATAATGGTGATTGAGAGCTTTTTAATTCCAAATAAAATAACAGGCAGACAGATGAAATTCCTAACATCTGCTCATTTTACAAATCCTATAACGAATTCAAAGTATTTATGACTAGGAGGGAAACCAATGTGTTCAACAGGATCCAAAAACTGGGAGAAATTCAAAGACAAGGGGAGAAAATTAAATGAAGAGAAGACGTTACTTGAAGTAATCTGTTTTCAAGATTACAACAATGAACCATTAAATGCGTAGTTAAGTAGCAATTAATTACGCAAGCACTAGCATTAATACAACTTCAGAAAGCTAATAAATCTGATCAGCTCACGCTACCAAATTAAATGCTAAAAGACTTGATCTTTTCCATGAACAGTCACACCCAACTCCACCATGGGCTTAATTGTCATTACACAAAAACCTCCACGGCAGCACCGAGAGCGAAGAAAGATTGAAAACATACCTCAAGAGCTGAAAACCCAACAAGGGTTTGGAGCAAAAAAGCAACTAACAGCTTACAGCTTCAGAATATTGAACAGTGGGAAGAAAAAAGTGAACCTTGAAGAACAAGTTCAGGTCTTTATCACCAAAACAGAACAGAAAGGGGGGGGCAAATCTATATGTATGTATAGGTAAGCATATAGATACAGTATAGATATAGAGAGAAGTGAACAAGGGTGGCAGTGGGG
>JACEIK010001258.1:178033-198906 GCA_018107945.1 Datura stramonium
TCCAAGATCACAAATGCCTGTTGAGATTTCTCCACAGAAATGCATTCAGTATGGCCAAGAACTTCAAAATGCCAGGAATAACAGCAAGTATTTGCTTATCAACTTAAAACAAGAAGAGCATATTTACTAACCCAATGGAGCTCTCAGATCTCACCAATTCCCGCTTCAGTTCTTCAACTCGTCGCTTTCGTAACTCTTCAAACCAAGCACTGGCCAAAAGAAGGTTAAAGAAGTAGGACATTGGTTAGGGCAAGAATGACATCTTTTTTCACCCAATTTACAATAACTAAACAGAAACTATGAATTCATTCCAAAGGCCTTTGGCGTATAATGTTTTTTTAAAGGAGCCAACTCTTATAGCATGTGACAGGTGGTAGACCAAGCTAGTAGCACATTTACAAGATAAAATAACTCAAGATGGATATAAAACTCCATATATGTGTCAGAAGCCATAACTGCCATAGTAACTAACTCATGAATAACTAATTAAGCTCATGATATCGAAGAACTTGACTCACGTGCATCCAAAGTAGCGCTTACGTAACTCCTCATACCTGGTTTTGCAGGCCTGCAATTAAAGTTTTTCATCGATGACTCAAATCAGCATGTCGTAGACTAGAGTATGGGTAAAAGTATGACAAACTTAGACATGGAGAACACAAAGTCAAGAAAAGGCATTGCAGTTAATCTGTCACAGTTTTATGCATTGGCTAGTAATAGGTCAGCAGCACTTCAATTATGAAAGAAGTAAGTATACCTCAGGGTTTCCTTATCTCTGGTTAGTGCATTTACATAGCAAGATATTTATCATCTTGAACTCTTACAATTCAGAATATGAAGGAAACATCTCAAAAGTGCCAAGACACCACATATCTCATTTTACTAGTTGCATCCAAAAACCAACAATATGTGAGACAATTAAGGCTGAGAACCAATGATCTTATGATGTCTATGGTCCTCAAATATCAAATTATAATTTAAGTACGTAAATGCTACAATCAACTCTGTTGCATCAGAGAATACAGCGCTGCCCCTCTCCCCCAACAAAATACAATATTTTATGAAAGGACATTGTAGTCATTATATTTGCCCATTTTTATATCATTAGAAATAAACATTAAGAATTTTTCAAATAAACATTCAGAGATTTGTGATCCCCTTTTCTCATATTACAAATTCAATTTTACAACTCCTTTATTCTGCAAAGAATTTTGCCAAGAGGGTCAAAGAGCCTTTCAAGTCTCAATCAATCACATCTCTTGCTGAGGAATTCTACTCTAAGATCAACTGATCAAGAGGAAAGGGAAAAAGAAAGGCAATAATTTGCAGCCTTACTCTAAGAAAAACCTACCCTTACTAGTCATGACCTTACATATCTATATCAAGCTTCTATAATGTTATGTTGCTAGGAATTTTTAAAATATCACGTGTCTCATGTCCTTCCTAAACTATTCAGTTTAAAGATCCAATATGGATGCAGCAATATTTATGGAGAGTTCAATCAACATAGCTATAAAGCTAGCAACTTTTTCAGAAACAACAGAAATACTTGATCATCCAGAGTTATATTTATCAATTTTTCAGCCACCATCAGACAACCACGGACTCAAAGGCAAAGTCCTGATAAATCTTGATGGTGGTAAACTAAACATAAAGCAACCAAGAAAGACTGACATATGAAATTGCGTTAAACCACTGCCAAAAAAGATCCCATTTCTCATTGGGTGTCACCGGTCTATATGGCAGCCACATGTTCCTTCATTAATAAGGACAAAAGTTTGGGCTGGCCCCAATACAATTATGACGCACCAAAAGCTTCAGATACCAAACTTCTCCTGCCACATAATTAAGTGGTGACCCCTCCACGTCAACAATAATATTGTAATTCTATCTACTCAATTTTTGTACTAGGACAGACAGTGACACAACCAAATAATTCACTATTTATCCCAAAAAAAAAGAGTGATTTTGTTTTATAATTGGTCACACACACTATTTTTAATCAGTCAAAAGAAGAGCAGTAATAATTTACTTTAAATTTCTAATTTTTTCCTTAATGAGATAAACTAATCATATAAATTTCTATGACTTATTTTAAACAGTTAAAATTTTTACATATCTTAAATTTCGTATTCAATTAAAGACCTTTACATAAATTGAAACTGAGAAAATAACAAGAAATTTGCACAATTGTTAACTTATATTGCTTAGATTCTTCAAAGTACTAGGAATGAATCTTTCAAAAAGACACTACTTTTTAAAAAAATCTGACACGCATTCAAAAATATTTTTGAGTAGTTCAAGCACAAACATAGCTTACTCAGACCCGATTGCATGCACCAAACCGTGTCGTAAATAATAATTAATAAATATTTTTATTAAAATATCATTTATTTTGGGACAGAAAGTATTTCCTAATACTCAGGACCCACAAATTTAAATTTCTAAATAAAATAAAGTTGTTGTCTCGTTAATTAAATAGAAAGTTACAGTAATATTAATGATGGATCCTACTCTTTCCATCTTAAATTATTTACGACGATTTTTAAAAATAATTATTTAAAATTGTTTATTATTTAAAAAATTCTAGCTAATTTGAGACTAAGTATAGTGTTTAATTATCTTAGGAGATGGAGCCCACAAAATCAGGCTGATAAGGAGAGTGAAGTAGAAGCACAAATAAATAAATAAATAAACTATCCGACAAAAGGACAATAATTCTTCCATAACGGAAGAGAAGAGCGGAGATTACGAACAGACCAAAATAATAAACAAAAAGGAGTATTGTCGCTATCATAAATAGGGGTACGTAATTGTAAATAAGTGTAAACCTCGGGGGTAAAGCAGAAAGGATATATAGTCCGGGCACGTAGCTCCGATGCGACGACGTTCCAGTCTCTAGTCCCATGCCGGCGAACAGCGCTACCAAGTATAAGCTCTTCCCACGTACCCCAATTCATCTTCCTGGGCCCCACGCCCATTGTTTCCGTTTCCATCCTGCGCCTCAAAATCCAGAACGTACGCGTGGACGGCTCAGATAATTTCTAGACAAAAAAACAATGTCCCACCCCCTCCCTAAAATGTTTCTGTTTTTACCGGACCTTCCGTAACGGCGCACGTTAGCAACAACCGCGAAACATCACCGGAAATTACGAAAAGGAGAGGGGAAATGGTGTTTTTCTAAACGTCAAATGCAAGGTGGAAAGGTTGATTTTGGTGGGCGATTTTTGAGAATTTCTGTGTTTTTTTTTCCAATTCCTTTGTTGTGTTCAGAATTTTCTGGGTTGGTGTTAATTTTTTTTAATTTTGTTGTTTTGTCAGGGAAGGAAAAGCGAGAGAAAAGGGTCTGACGGATTTCTGTGAAGGTTGAAGATATGGGAATTCAAGCGAAGCATGAAAACGAAAGGAAAAAGGAGGAAAATGATTGATGAAGAATGGTTACTGGAAGAGAAAAACATGGAGAAAACAATGAAAACTGTTTCTGTAATTTTGGAGATTCGAATTTGTTTCTCGAGAATTTTGGTTTTACCTGAAAATATCTTTCAGGCTCTGCACCTCTGCGGACGAACCAACAGTGCAAAGCATTTTTCTTATTTTTTTGGGTCAAAAAGTGTTATTTTAAATAACATAAAATGACCCCTAAACTTCAGAAAATGACATTCATATCCTTTCGACTCTTCCTATAATGGACCGTGTTCGTACGATTTGACTGACTTGGCCCAATAAGATTGGCTTGTACATAACACGTGTGTTTGTTAGGAAGACCAGCACTCGTGAACACGCTAATTTTTTTTTAAATTAAAAATATCTAATAAAAATAATTTATCACATACTTATATCCTCAATCGAAATATGTGAATGAGCAAGTTTAAGATATTGTTCATATATTCAGCTTAATTAATCGCATATCTTAAATTACAATATCATACATATTAACTTAAGGAAAGTTACTTTTTATACCGTCAATATTGTCCATTTAAAACTTTTTAATAATACTCCTGCATAAACCATACGGGGCAACCAATTTCCATGGAAAACAATAGATAACCAATATAATAGAATCTCTGAGAATGATATTTGGACTAGGTCTTTTTAGGGTCAATATGAAAATGCCTTTCACATATGGTGTGTCATTCAATGCTGCAAGTGCCTTCTATTTTTAGACTTTTTAACAAATTGAGACATACGTTTGCGGCTTTGTGTAATTTTAAATAAGCAGTTAGGAGTGTACATTGATAAGTCAGGTTTGGGTCAGTTTTTCCATTATTCGAACCAAATAAATTATATCAGACTTTTTAAATCTATAAATCAGATTAAATCAACAAGAGTTGAAATTTTTATTGTGATTTTTCAAGTTCTTTTTCCTGGTAAATCTTCTCAACTCAAAACTTTCTACTTTGAAGTTGGCGATTAAAGTTTGTGAACATTATTTCTACTTTACTTATAACCTTATATAGAACATTCTTATTTAGATATTTTGGAATACTTGGTGCTAAGTTTCATTTTCTTTCAGTAAATGCAGGTCTTTCAGTTGAACGTCCATTTCACTTGATGTTTAGCGTCTAGCCATTTCGAATATCAGCAAGCAACTTCAAGTTCTGCTTCCTAATTAAATTTCCAAAAGTATTGTTCCTGACCTAATCTGTGTTGATTTATTGACAGTTTGAAAACATAACAAGGAAGAATAATAATGTATGAATATCTTGTATCATATGCATTTGAGAACGGTCGATGTATACTCCATATAGGAATCTTATTGTATAATTACATTCATCCAGACACCACTTGTTACATCAGATATGTTATTGTAGGTTTAGTTCAAAGTTGCATCAGTTGATTCACCAAACAACTTATAGTAAAACTTGTGAAGAAAATACAACATTTCGAGTTTCAATAACAAGGCGTAAGAATATATGTTTCATTGATCAAATGATGTACACATCTCATCCCTTTTTTTACTATTACAGATACATGTACACAACTAACATGTGGATACATACAGCCAGGAACTTTAAATATGTTCAAGCCGTATCTGAATGAAGACAGCCATGCTACTCTCCACCAGAAGGTAAAATTACATCGAGAATTTTTACCTTTGCCTCCAAAACCAGTTGCAGTGGCGCAGGACAGACATTGCACTTCCGTCTTGCCTGTTTTCTGCTATTACAAGGTTGTTGAAAGTGGTAGCAAGCTTGGGAACCCGCTGAGCAAAATTGTGGGAGTCCAACAAGAGCCCATCAGTTCGAGAACACTGTATATTAGCCAACTTCCATTCTGTTGTCTTGCTTTGCCATTGGGAAAAGCAGATATATGATAAATTGGACTATGATTCTTGAAGTAGGAGATTTAATTGTAATGCACCTTTTGCCAACAGCCCCCCTCTCCTACAATAGAATGTAAGCGAAAATTGAGATAGCCAACAAAATCAAGACATAAGGAGTTTGGGAATTAAGCTGCACTAGATATATCACCAAAGGATGTTATTAGTTAGAGAAAATAAAGGGAAGTCTACCGACAAGAAGTTGCACCAATCTACTTCAAAAGTCTAATACAGACACATTGATTAGGAATCAAGCCCCATCCATCTCCCACCCCCACCCAAAAAGAAAACCAACGGAATCAAAATCTTCAGACACCCTCACCCTAATGGTGGGGGTTCGAACCCCACAAAAAAAATCACTCAACACATAAAGCATCAGGACTATTTGATTCAAAATCACGGATCACTAAGCTTCCATGAAGTAAGTAAACATTTCAAAATTGTGCAAAATTGAAGATAAATCAAAATGATTGCATATCCCCCATTCTTTAATCATAACCTCTGCCCAGAAGCCAGAACTTAAAGATACTCCCTCTGTTCCTTTTTATTTGATAGAATAAGGTTTACACATCCTTAAGAAAAAATTAATATGGATTGCAAATTTGACCAATATAACCCTATTAATTGACAGGTACTTTTTGAAAACATACAATAATCATTCTTTTTCACATTCTAGAGTGACTTAAGTACTAAGGGTAGAGTTGGAAAAAAATGATCAATTATTTCTTGAGTTTTTAAATTGACAACTATTTTGGAACAAGTACTTTTTTTTTTTTTGAATTGGTAATTGTGTATATATATCAAGTAAAAAGGATCGGAGGGAGTATGCTTTTGCTTACTAGGTCCGAAGTTTGTTGTGCATCATTGACTACGAAGAAGGCTCACGACACCTTAATGGATTATTCTCAAACACATTGAGGCCCTACTTTCCATTTTCTGACTATGAAACTCTAATGGGGATCTAGTAACTCTATCCCAGATATAGAGAGGATGAGTTGGACCACCATAAAATAAAATCATGATGATAATCATAATAATGAAAAGTAAAACGTGTATTCTTAATTACCTTATAAGTGCAGGAAGTGTTTTCTGTATATCTTGAAGATAGGCAAAGCACTGCCTGCAGCACTGAATTCTGTTTTACAGGGTAGAAAATTAGAGACAGGTAAGTGTTTTGTATTTACCGGTCATCCAAGCAGATAAATGAAAAGTGAGCTCCCTAATTACATAAGCAACATTACCTTTCTTCTGCATGAAGATCAACCCCTACAGATGGACGTGCTGAAATAGCTGAGCGAACTACTGGGCCAAATACTGCAACAAGTTTCAACAACAGCTCCAGAGAAACATTTGCATGCCTATAGAAGAGAAAGAAAGAAGCATTCAACATGTGAAGAAGAAATTGAAAAAGACAAAAAAACTGTGAAATTTAACATTGGAAACAGAAAAAAAATTTAACAGTAGAATTCCATGATACAAAATAAGTGTGCAATGCAACCCTACCACATCCACGCATACAAAACCATAAATTGTTTAAAGCTACTAAACCATCTGAGGTAGTCACTTTTTATCTCCTTAGCTTCAATTGAACCAAGTAAAATCCACCACCACGTTAGAAACTGATCTAAAAACACACATAAAATGTCAAGGTTTTCCAATATATGTATGTCATGGTTCTTTCTTTTCTGTTCTAACCTTTCGAATTTATATATTACCATATTTGCTAAAACTTCTAGTTTGACAGGATGGAGAGGGAAAACCAATATAGTGATTTTCCAAAAATTTAAAACCACAGTCACCCTAGCTTGATTGGTCACTCCTTAGAAAATATTATGAAGAAATGATGATCTCCTTTATTGATATATATATAATCAAAGAATAAATAATCACTGTGTATACTGCAGTAATCATTAAAGCAGCATTTGAGATCATATTTGAAGGAATGTCAAACTGGAAAAAAAGGCAGACATGTCACAGTTTTGAACTATCAAGACAGTGGA
Organism: Datura stramonium; assembly: GCA_018107945.1. NCBI lineage: Eukaryota > Viridiplantae > Streptophyta > Magnoliopsida > Solanales > Solanaceae > Datura > Datura stramonium. The sequence continues at coordinate 185,354 of JACEIK010001258.1, forward strand.
AGTAAGAAAGTAATGATTGGCCTATTATGATTTCAAGGAGGTAAACAAGTTAATACATCACAAACAACAAAATAAGTTAGCTGTATCACTACTTACCTTTCTACCTTACTATCAAGTAAGGCTAACAGTACAGGCAGCAAGCAGGAAAACAAATCCAAAGTGATAATCTCCATCTTATCTACAAGGACACTCACAACATCAGCTTGTACCTGCAAGAGGTAATAAATTCAAGAAATACATCAGAGAATTTATTAAATATAATATTTGGGAAGAGACCATTATGACAGAAAGTTCCAATAAATGCTCACAGAATGATCTGGCAACTTCCTCAAGGCATTTATAGCACCCTTGATGTCATTCCGTTCCCAAAAGTGACGAACTACCTGAGAGTTTAAAAGACTATCCTTGTTAGAGGCTTCAAGCATTACAGGATGACAAACAGATTTTCCTATAACATAAGTATCAAACAAAGAGATCTCTGAAATCCTGTAAAGACTGCATGCCACACTGTCAACATAGACTGGCATTTCTCCTAAAAGTTAATTCTATCTAAGATGAAGTTAGGAATGCAGAAACCAGTATCTGTGTGACACATGTAAGCAGAAGCTCAAATTACAAAATCATAAGCTAAAGGTTACCTGCAGTTTTGTCAAACGAGATCTAAATGCACTTAGCAGCACATCATGGCTTTGCATAAGATCTTCAATAACAATATCATCATTCTGAGCTGGCTCACATCGTGCAATAGTCTGCTGATCAGTATTCTGCATGTATGCAAATAACATACAGAGAGTTGTGCTAATGTTGAGAAAGTATTTACCAAAAAAAATTGAACATATTGAAAGAGAAGGCTGCAACGAATCAATGTTACAAGTTATTAAGGAATGAATGTAGCCATGTTCCTTGTTGTATACATATGAATTGATAGCATAATTGTAAGGATCGATATCATATCTATAGCATAATTGTAGGATTGATATCATATCTATAGGATCTTTTTATTCTTTCTATAGTAGGACTTTATGTGTATGTATTTATACTTACTGATTCATGGAATAAGATATCAAGAATTCTTATACCTTCGGTTACATGGTATTAAAGCCAGGTCCATTTCTGTTTGGGCTTCCGGTCCATGCTCTAGTTGGGTCTAGGCGTGAAAGACGGTGTTAGAGTACGTTAAAGTCCCACACCGGTTGAGGAATGGACTGATGGTTTGCTTAGTGGACTTGAGCAATCCTCCCCCTCAAGAGCTAGCTTTTGGAGTTGAGTTAGGCCCAGGTGTCATATCTTTACACGGTATCAGAGCCATAGGGCTCAAGATTTTGCATAGTCAGAACCTTTTTCCCCCGTTGGAGAAAAAGGCTTTGATATTCAGGTGACCCTAAAAGAGTGACTGGTTTGTGTCACTAGGAGAATGCAGCTAGTGATTTCCGACCTACTTCTTCGGAGACTATTCTCAGGTTTCGGGTGTGTTCGTTCCATTTTCTGTTCGACTCCTTTTGCTTTCTGATACTCCAGTTTTGAATCAAAGTTGTTGGGGTTCTATTTTGGGTTGGAGTTTCATTCTTCGATTGTGAAATTATTTCGGGCATTGTTGATCTGTTTTGCTGCATTTTTGTTTCTGTTCCGCTGTGCACTTGATAAAATTCTTGGCAGTATAAATATTAGTGAAAATGTTTGAAACTAAGAATGTTGTGACTGAAACAATTCCAGCGATGTCTCGAATCACTGATCATATATTGAATGATCCTAATTATTTGGAATGGAGTAAGACTATTTGTTTAGTTCAAGAACCTCCTACTGATGAAACAAAAAAGGGTTGGATGAGAGATGATGCACGATTACTCTTGCAAATTAGGAACTCTATTGATAGTGAAAGTTGTTGGTTTGATTACTCATTGTGAATTTGTCAAAAAACTAATGGATTATCCGGAGTTTTTATATTTTGGTAAAGGGAATGTCCCGTATTTATGATATGTTCATGCATTTTTATCGTGCTGAAAAAGGGGATAAATCTGTCACTATTTTTTTCATGGTTTTTAAGAATACTTATGAGGAATTGAATATGTATTTGTCATTCAGTACTAATACTAAGGTGCAGCAAACTCAAAGAGAACATATGGCTATAATGAGTTTTTAGCCGCTCTCCCTCCTGAATTTGAGACGGCTAAATCTCAAACTCTTTCTAGCTCTGAAATTACACCTTTTAAAAATGTCTTCAGTATGGTGCTACGTACAGAGAATGTGGCATGTGTTCGACAGAATATTCTTTTTGCTAAAGGAGGAAGAACTGATCCGGGAAGAAGAACTGATTACAAGGGAGGAAGAAATAAGACTATGGAACTAGCAAGGATTCCAACTCTAGCTTTTCGGTTTCAGTTAGGCCCAGATGTCATATCTTTACATGGTATCGGAGCCAAGTCCATTTTCGTTTGGGCTCCCAGTCCACACTCCGGTTGGGCCTAGGCGTGAAGGGGAGTGTTAGAGTGGGTTAGAATCCCACATTGGTTGGGTAATGGCCTGGTGGTTTACTTATATGGACTTGGGCAATCCTCCCCTCACGAACTAACTTTTGGGGTTGAGTTAGACCCAGGTGCCATATCTTTACACAAGTGAAGAAAGTTGCGACCCTAACTCCACCACCATTTCCCTATGTCAACTTAGGAAGGGGAAAAAAAGCCTGAAGCAGAGAATAAAAAGTTATCTTCTCTTTTTATTTTTTACTATTTATTTGTGTGGTTTTATTTTCCGAAAATACCCCATTTAAAAAATAAAGGAACTTTTCCAGGAGAGGGTGAGAATAAGAGACCAAAGGGCTAAGATTCTCAATTTCCCACAAGTTCTTAGAGAGAACAAGAAAAAGATCTTAGATTAATACATAGTTTGGGCTTCAGAATAACCAATTAAAAGCTTAATCAAAGAATTGATTTGTGGAGTTCTACAATGAAGAAATAGTTTTTAAAATGATAATAAAATAACTCCTTGTAATGGTAACTCTTGATGACACTGTACAAGTATATTATCTATTAAGTTCTCTACTTGCACCAACTAGAATTTCTTATGTTCACAAAACTAGAGAACACAAAATCTAGCATCACCTGTTTTAAAAGTTTGAACCACATTCCTAGTTGATAATAGGATACGGAACAACTGGTTCTTCACAAAAGCGCTTAGTTATAAAAGATTTTTTTAGGCTCACATAATTTACATAGCACAGTGGAGGACATGTATTTCAGCATTCACGGCATTGCTTAGATAGGATGTAAAGGTATATCAGATACGACCAGGCAATCTCAACATATCAACAAAACACAACCAAGAAAAAACAATCAATTATAGACAGCACAAGATCAATACCAGCAAAGGGGCTGTCTGTGGTTGCTCAGCATTAGAAGCAGAAGATAACAAGCGGAATGTTTGTGCTTCCTCAGGTTTAGAACGAGAAGCTAATAAGCGTGATGTTTTAGCTTCCTCAGCTTTTGAACGAAAAGTCGACAGACGGGATGTTCTTGCTCCAGTTTTATACTTAGAAACAGGCACAGGGGATGCTTCCAGCTCCTCAGCTTTAGAGCGAGAAGCCGGTAAACGGGATCTTCTTACATTCTCGGGTTTAAGCTGTGAAGCTGGCACAGGGGATGCTTCTAATTCCCCAGTTTTAAAACGAGAAGTTGGCAAACGGGATTTTCTTACATCCTCAGATTTAACCTGTGAAGCTGGCATAGGGGATGCTTCAAATTCCTCAGCTTTAGAACAAGAAGCTGGTAAATGGGATTCTCTAACTTCCTCAGATTTAAACTGAGAAGCTGGCATAGGGGATGCTTCTAATTTCTCAGCTTCAGAATGAGAAGCTGGTAAATGGGTTGTTCGTACTTCCTCAGACTTAAATTTAGAAGCTGGCTTTTGGTATGCTTCTAATTCCTCAACTTTACATTGAGAAGCTGGCAAAGCATCTGTATTTGCTTCCTCAACTTTCGAATGAGCTGAAGGCAAGGGGCGTGTTGCTTCCTCTGCTTTAAAACGAGAAGCTGTCAAAGGGGATGTTTCTGGTTCCTCATTGATTTTTTTGGTAAAGGTTTCTGGTTCCTTGTATTTACAACAGGAAGGTGACAAAGGGGATACTTCCATTTCCTCAGTTTTAGAAAGAGACACCGCATCCAGCTTATGGACATCATCCATGTTCAACCCTTCTCTTTTCTCAAACCTTTCAACCAAACTGCGCGTCCTTCCTCGCACTACCGCCACTGCCATTTAAACAAAGCATCACTTAGAACGTATTTGATTTTTTAGTTATACAAACAAAGAATGTTTTAAAAAAAAATTCCTTTTGTTACAGCATAGTTTTATCAGAGACCAACCTCCATTCACAAATCTAACTGGATGCAACTCTTTCCTGCCTTCTGAAGCCACGTTACCTGAAACATAATGGAAATAAAATTAATATCTTTTTTCATGCTTCTAACTGATGAATCTATTGTGCAGAGAGAATAAAATGTACAAAACTTTAAACCATCACTGAAGAACAAAAATATCAACAGACCAGGAAGTAGATACCAGCGACTTAAACAGTATCAAGCAAAAGCAGACAATGATAATTTTGGACAGCATGATTTTGCAAGCTAATTATGATTTTTCAAAAAACATTGCACACCATAGCACTGATCAGGTATGAAATGAAAAAAAGTTAAAACAAACTTATGATAATGTGCCATAAAATCTCTGAACACTAGTCAAATACAAACTAGGAATTTCTAGTTCAATTTTTTGTTTAAGGCAAGTTTAAACGAGCAGATTCCCTCAAGATGAAGAAACCTGTAACTAAAGTAAAGATCATCAGCCCAAAATTAGCAGAAAACCTGGAAAAGAATAACCGAGGAAGAATGCAGAAAACTGTGCGACAGGAAAACAAACCATAGAGAGCTCAAAAGCAAATTCAAATAGAAGAGCATTTTAGAACTAACTGCTCTCCTGACTATTCAGCGGTGGTAGCAATGAAGTTTTCTCTAGCTTTTCACCACCATGCTTGACAGCTGACTCTTTTGCCTCAGAACGTTCCCTGGAATTATTATCCGCCATGAGCCTGCTATCAATGTCTGATTCCTTCTTACAATCTACTGTACACGACAAGTTGTCTGCAAATTCAGACTGAAGAGCCACAGAAATCTTCTCCATATCGAAGTTGTTGCTGGATTGGCGCTTTATGTGAGACGGCTTTTTTGGTATACCACCACTTACGCTGGTTGCAGAAATATATTCCCTTCTACAAGTATCCAAGTTCTTCTCCTCAGGAATATCACGAGGTACCACACTGGGGACAACAAATGATTTACCTACTGGCAATCCATTAGTTTTTGCAGGTAAACCAACGATAGAACTAAGCTTCTGATTCAACTGTTTCTTGTTTTCCTTAGAATCTGAAGGAAGAACCACTTTTGTTGAAGGAGAAGTAACTTTCTTAATGGTTACAGGATTTTCACCTGCAAAATGGAATTTTTAAGGGCATAGGAATTAGAACTGCATTTAGATGTGGACATGTAAATTGAAAATTGTGATACTGAATGAAGTAGAAAGAGTTTATCCAATAAAAAGTTGCATTTCAACTAGTAATGAAGAACTATGATGAAATTCATCAAATCTTTACTTGGAAGAATATGTTGGCATGGTTAAATCTTCTAATTACCCAACATTGCCATGTTGGAACTACCAACTTAAGAAGACGGAACAAGTTGGTTACCCAGATGACCAGTTATATGTAATATCACTATATCAGGTAAAGAATTACCCAGACCATTCTATTTCACCGTATGTGTATGGCTATACTTGAACAAGATGCAAAATGAAAGTTTCTTAATGCTAGGTCGCCAATTTTCTTTTTTCATGGTCTGTTTTTGTTTTTGAGAGGATGTAGAAACAACTTACTATCCACATATATATTCTTTATTTCCTTGGAATCAATGTCAGGTGATGTGCAGCGAAGACTTGAATTAGAACTTCTGTTGCTTCCTACTCTTTCTAAACGACACTCAACGTGTTCCTGTTTCTGCTCCAAATTACTTTGTCTCTCTGGAGTTAAACCAGCTCCATAGGGCTCAATAAGCTGTCAGAAAAGAGCACAAAATGACAGAATAAAACAAATGAAAAAAATTGATTTGAAACATATGGGTCAAATGTGAAGATAAACTTAAATCTAAAACCATGGACAAGTTTGACTTAAGCTTCTTTGATCAAGGTAAGTACCGAAATATCTGCAACCCAAACTCCAACATAGTTTTGGTAATAGGCACCACCTACAAGCTTCCCATCATGTATGCACAGATCGCTTAAAGTCGACCATCCCATTTCAACAGAGTCGTGACACATTACAGGCTCCCATGAATAAACCTTCAAGTCAAAGGTGGTCAACAAACATGAGAATTGCTTATTTCAACAATAGAATTACAAAATGCAGAATGCCAAGAGCTAAACCTTCAAGCTATCATCCAGTCCACAAAACAAAGTCCTTCCATCTGGGTGAAAGGTGATTGATCGTACCCCTGCAGCCTAGAAGAGCACGTCAAAACTTTCCACAAACATAATCTTATCTGAGTAGGTTAAATTTTAACATAAAAATCTAATCAAAACAAATGTACTCGAAGCAACATCATATCCTGTTTTCAAATCACAGAAGAATATGCACCAGTATCGATATTGCCCAGAAAAGAAAATTATACAAGCAAGAGAAATTTATTTACATTGCCAGTTATTCTTGGTTCTATCCCTGAAAAGAACACCATGTTCATTTGACCAGTAAAGCATCTGGAGTGAGAAGCAAGTCTAATGGTTTTAGCCCACCTATCCTTCTAATGCATTCAAGAGTAAACTGAAACATAAGGGGCACAAAGACGGCAGCAAATACTTTGAGAAGCAAGTCTAATGGTTTTAGCCCACCTATCCTTCTATGCATCCAAGAGTAAAATTGAAACATATGGGGCAGAAAGGCGTCAGCAAATATTTTCAGGAGCAAGTCTAATGATTTTAGCCCACCTATCCTTCTAATGCATCCAAGAGTAAACTGGAACATAACGGGCACAAAGGTGGCAGCAAATATTCTTAATATTAACAGATCCCAAGTCATATGTCCCATACGGAATCTCTTCTTATCATCCTCTGAAAGATAGGAAGAGAAACTCGCATGAGATAACCATTTCAATCATAAACTGCTTATCCAATAAAGACCCTTGTGTTGACAAAATAACTGCTTCAATAATTTCATGTAGTATAACCAACTTACGAAATAGCAACTTCTAAGACATTTTTTAACAGCAAACAAAAAAAAAATCTTATGTAGTTATACAAGCACTTTGGTATAAGTATATAACAGAAAAGAAGGCAATATCAGGGGGGAAATAACTTTCAGTATAAGCAGTCAAAGCATGGAATTTATACAAATATCTGGATATGATCTTAACAACCAACAAGCAGACAAGTAAGAACGCCTTCCAAGATCTTTGATAGCACATGGTGTACATTTTTCTTTTTTTTTAAAGATGAAAAGTTGAGAAGATGGCATAGATACCTCATGTCTGGTAGATCCAATCAATTCAAATGTTTCCAAATCCCAAAAGTTCACGGTACGGTCGGCAGAACCTGAGAACAAATCAAGTGTTGATAAAAGATCACGTGGTAACAGCAGAAATTTTTTTATCTCTAGTTGGAGAGAGACAAGGTACAAAACTTTATTGAGATTTGAGAATTAATTATTTGATCCTGCTTAAATAAGGCATCTTATGATGGATCTGGCTTTAAAAATTCCATCATAGATGGAAAGCTAAAAAGTTCTTTAACCATTTTCAACTCTCAACTACACCATCACCTCCTGAATGTTCGAACTTCTCATAATCTGACCAATGAATTAGTGAAATAAGTCCTTCTGCATAAAATCACGCGCCTTTTCCGTGATTTTGTTATTTAATTAAAATTGATCAGATTCTCTTTTCTAATCGAAAAGTTAAGCAAGTAACATTATTTATGGCAAGGGAAGGCAAGAACCCAAAACCTTTTGGCAACTCCATAAAAAAAGCATGTTTGGCCAAGCTGCCGAAATCAGCTTCTTTTGAAAAGTATTCTTATTAGAAGAATCAAAAGTCCTTTTCGAAAAAGTACTTTGGAAAATCACAGTTTGTGTTTGACTAAATTATTTGAGAAGTGCTTCTGTAGTTGTTTTTGTTTGGCAAAAATTTCAAAAGTATTTTTGAGTGTTAAATTACGAAAAAAGGAACCACAACTAATTAATTTGGTAAATGTAAAATGTAAAATGAAAAATGCAAAAAGAAATGTATAATTTTCATTTCTTCATTATTATTTCTTGCTTGTAACTATCTTCTATATGGGTAATCTTGTCCTAAAAGAATCAAAAGCAATTACTTTTGGAAGAAGCTGTTGTTTTCCGCTACAGCTTAAAAGCGGAAAAGCAACTTCCAGTACTACTGAAAAACACTCATTTCTTCACTAAAAGCTTTGCCAAAAACCTTCATTCTCTAAACTAAGTGTGTGTGTGTGTGTTTTTAGAAAAAAGCACTTTTGGCCTTTAGTAGCTTGGCCAAACAAGATATAAGTGGTATGTTAACAACTAAATTAATGATAATTGATCCTTATTTTAGAAGATGTAGAGTCACGACTGAAATTTGAAATAAAACAAAAGAAGGGTCAAGGACAAAGGTCAGGAGAATCATTTACATCAAAAGAAACGGGTAAAGGAAAGAAGATAACCAAACATAAATTTTTTCTGAGCACTAATTCTATGATTGGGTACAGAATAAAGGAGTACCTGTTGCCAAAAGAAACTCAAGTGGATGGAAATCTATGGATCGAATGTGCCCTTCATGGAACTTAAAGTCATGCAAGAGCTTTCCAGCTGTTAGGTCCCATACCTGACTAACAATAAAGGTTAATACTCTAGCAAAAAGGAGTCTATAATGTCACATGTTTTTAGCCAACTTAGGAATTACCTTCACAACATTGTCAAATCCGCCGGAAACCACCCAGCGTCCATCAGGAGAGAATCTTATGGTACTTATTCCTCGAGTATGACCTTTGTATGTGTGGATGCATCCTTTCTTTCTTATATCCCATATCTTAAGATTAGTGTCCATAGATCCAGATGCAAAAAATTCACCAAAGGGGTGGAATTCACAGGCAGTGCAATATGATCTGTGTCCAGTAAGAGTGCGAACCACTACACTTCAAGAACAATTACCAGATTAGGAGTCAAGCTGGATATAACTTGCTCATCTAAGCACAATAGGATCACATATTTTATTTAATAGGCAGACAATTCAAAAACTTGAAGGATGTTAAGTGTCAATCTTGAAATCATAAGTTTCTTGTCAAGATCCAAGGATGCTCTTTCAGTTACATACCGAGTTGGTTAATGAATACATAACCATGCAGTAAGTGTAGATTGCAATTAACTGTACAGCATATCATAGTGAAGCAGTTAGCTTTCTACTTGCGCAAGCAATCAAATCAACTAGACGTTTTTACGTACAAAGACATTTACTCCGGTTAAGACATACACTTGGCTCATATACACCAAAATCATCAGGGCAACAGGACAAGGCAATTCAGGTTATGTTTTCTTGTTGCTAGAAGTAAGACCAACATTCAATAAGTAGGACAGCTTCTTAGTGGATAACACATCAACGTCGTAAAATAAAAATTGCGAGCACATTCTTTTTTGAGAATTTTTTTTTTTTTTGGGAGAATGCATCGCGAGCACATTCACTGCAAATCTTTAAGAGTAAAGCTAGTATAGATTCTATAGAATATAGAGCTAAAAAGATAAATCAACTTACTTTTTGTTTCTTCCAGATCCCATAGCTTTATTACACCTGATGAAGCTCCAGCAAGCACTAGAACCTCTGCTGAGTCAAAAGCTACAGATTCTATTGGACTCGTGTGACCACTTAGGCTCTGCACAATTGCACAAAACCAGACTATTCAGTCCCAGATGACTGAGTGATTCAAGATAAATAAAAATAAGAACGTGTAGCGGTCAACTCTTCACAACACAGTGTGTCAGCAACTAATTCATGCATTCATAGTCAGATGAATGACCTATCACTTGACACTCGAAAGATCTACAGTTTCCATATATTTGTATTCTTTGTCACACCACAGGTTGCAACTCAACACATTAGTTAGATGAATAACTGATAAAATTTGGAAATATGTGATCCACGTGCTACCTGTTTCGGATCATTCAAAAGAACCACAGCACTCTGATATTTTCAAGTGGTAGATCCAAATTCAACTAAAGAAACAATGGTAATATTACCTCAGTCAAAACTAAGTGGCAGCATTAACAATTTTAGAAGCTCTCTACCCTATGTAAATTGCACATCATACCTCATTCCTCAATCCTCACCAGCTCGAACTATCTAGAGAAGGCTCCAACAACAAAAGCAGCAGTAGCTCTTTCAGTATAAAAGGCATAATCACAATAGATCACTCATTTTAATGCACTTCGCATTTTAATTAAACGTTCGTAGAAAAAGAAAGATCTCATTGTGAAACAAAATCACTTATCCCAATTAAGCGAAAAAAGTGTACTCGGGCAAATGAACTGGAAAGATGGATATTTGAACTCACCGCAGTGGATGTTGGTTTACCAATGGACCAAAGATTCACATTTTGATCATCTCCACCAGTGAGAAACTGTCTACGTGTCTTCTTCCCAAACCTTAAACAGTTTACATTCCCCGAATGTGCCACAAATTCCTCTATATTTCATATTAGTCAAGAATCACAAGAACCTATTACGGAAAATTAATACTTCTCCACATACTTGAAACTAAAAAAAAATTTACACATTGAAGTTCAAAATACGCACCTACAACACTAACTCTTAGCTAAAATCTAAGGACTTAGGAAACCAAAAGGAAGTGCAAAATAAATCATACCGAAAAAATCCAACTATTCAGCTCACTCCAACCAATTTTTTCTAATTCCTTAAAAAAAAAAAAAAGTTACTAAATTTCTCCTTCAATTTTCGGCAGCTAACTATAGAATTTCATACAACACTCTCAGATCAACTAAAAAATTATAACATCACAGTAAGATTCAAACTTGAAGCGCATTTAAGTAAAGAAGAAAAATAAAGAGCGAAATTCAAAAAGGATACGCAATTTGTAGCCACGCTTAGCCATTCTGTACTGCAAATCGGAAAAAAACAAGCCACGAGATTAGAGCACCGACAAAAGAGGCCGTCGGTCGTCAACGGCGAAGAGAAAGACTTCGATTGTGGATGACAGAGAGGAACAAAGGAAGGAAGGAAGGAAGAGTGAGTGGAAAATCCACAGAGAAAGTTAGGAATGAATTTGTCGAAGAAAAGTGAAAAAGCTAAAAAGGGAAAGGGAAATTGGAAAATGGAAAGCTCAGAGGGATTTGAAGAAAGAAGAGGAGATTGAAAAAATATAGTAATTTCTACAACTTATGTGGTACCACTTTTTTCTTTTTATTCTTTTTTTTTTTTTCCTTAGAAAGCATAAAGGGAAGATTCAAAGAACAGTTTAGATTTTACTGTTTTACTAATTTACTCCCCAGTTGTTTTACAAAAATATAAATTACTAATAAAAACCGATCTGTTTGGATAAAATTTTCAGACTAATATTCTTCTTTTTTAACCTGAATACATGTGATTTAACATTATTTTTCTGCTATATCAATTATTGCTAGAATCTTTGTTTTTTCTATTTGAATTTTAAATTTTGTTATTTTTATTGACTTCTCCAAACATTCTAGCCACTAACAAAAACCCAGCTCTGGAGGTCAAGGACCATTTGTCTTTCTTTTTTTTTTTCCAAAAATATTGTTTTGAAAAAATGTGGAAACACAGAAATAGAAATGCAATAAATATAAATAATTGAAGAACAAAAAAAAAAAGGAACACATGGAATATATATTTTAAAGATTGATAAGATATTATGTGAAAAAAATAAATATTTTAAAGTTNCACTTAACCGACATACCACAATAGAGCTTAAGTGGTCCTGACTATTACCCCTTTACCTACCATGATAAACAATAAATAAATTGACCATAACATAGAAAAAAAAAATTATTTATATTTGAGAGTTTAAATAAAGATAAAGAAGCACTTTAAGATCTCATCTTATTATTAAGAAAAAGAAAGCCTAATGTCTATTAGATGTTCAGTTAAGTTTTGTCTTTTTTGAGGAAAAAAAAATGTGTATTGAGTTTTCAAGTCAACTTTAATTTTAAATGAATAATTAATAAAAATACCTATCATTTAATTCAGGTAGAGGCAATTCAACAAAATCATATGTTGTTTCTCAGATTTCCTTTTTAAGTTTTAAATTGATTAACAAATTTGTGATAAGATATAAAAAAGGGGGGAAAAATTAATGTGATGAAAAATTCGTCAAAAGAGAAAGGAGAAAAATTAATTAGATAATTAAAGCTTATATATATTTGTAGGCATAAGATAACAATTCACATAGTAAGTTATTAATTATAAATACTCTAACTTAAAATTGTATTTGGAAACATATATATTTAAAACAGGAGAATAAAATATGACATTAAGAACATTATCATGACCTTTGATTAACAATTGAAAATAAAATTAGTTATTGAGTTTGGTAATTGCATTTGGTATTGTTTCATGTCATCTTTCATTGGAAGAAGATTAAGTGGTGAAGTGTCATTGTCAAATCCCATTAATTAAATAAATTGCTCACACAATCAAAATGGTCCATTGATGCATGGACTTCTTCTTTTTACGACAAATGATATATTTGATATTTATTTTGAAATTAACTAATTTAAATTTGTGATGTAAAATTATATTTTAAAAAAGTAAAAACCTTTATATTAAAACTGATTCTTAATTATGCGTTAAATAATATNATGCGTTAAATAATATATAAATATTTTAATTGTGATAGTTTCTCAATTTTATAAAAAAGTTAATTATTTAATTACTACGTGATTGTAATTTTTAATAGTCAAAGAAAATAAAATGTAGGTTCATTGGTTTTATGACTAAAAAAAATTGACTTTTACGATATCACTACAGTTGTGATCATTAGGACAATAATTGTGGGATTACCATGCATAATGTTAGCCAATAGAGAGGGTGAAGTAATACATTCTTAATGTAATTATTATAACTTGGTAAGAAGTAAGAATAGGTATGGAACCAACCTCCTTAGACTTGAAGTAAAAGGAACAAAACTAACTTATGAATGACTTCATTTCTAAAACACAATAATTAACAATTACATGTTCTCTATCACAACAGATTTTTATGATACGACTCTTTTTTGATTCGCGTATAATAAGAGTTTGATATATATTTTTTTTCAATAAAACTTATGTACATTAAACGCACTTATAAGTGAGATTTAACTGATTACACAACAAAGATTGATCATAATATTTTTAAAGTCTGATGAAATTGCAAAAACCTTTTTAGAAGTGTAGCAATTATTACAAATTGTAACAAAATTTGAGGTAATGTGCTCTTGCCTGCTTGTGTGAAGGCTTCATGATAG
>JACEIK010001258.1:252497-264047 GCA_018107945.1 Datura stramonium
ACCATGATGATCGAGAAAGCAAAAAAGGATTCGAAATTTTTAGTGAAGAAGATACAAAGGATTATAATTCCCCATTAGTCTACCGGATCTATTCTCAATCTGTACAAGATCGATGAGTGGGTGCTTTTTATTGCTCCATTAACTACTCCGGGATATCATTGTCGGAGAAATCAAAACTTCATATTTGATTAGCAATCTTTTTGATGGAGAAGCCTTTGCTTCACCAATGTCGAAGAAATTTAAGCAAAAGATCTTATTAGCAATCCATTATTGTCAGATTTCTCAAACTTTTGTCTTTGTGTATCAATGTCAGATTGATACACTGCAATTTTTTCAAGCTTTTGTCTTTGTATATCAATGCGGAATTGATACATGTATGATGTATCAGTATCAAATTATTGATAATTTCAGAATTGTTATGTACCAATGTATAGCTTTGTGTGTGGTAATATATTGTACCAATTTGTTATTAGTATGTATCAATATTTCCAGTGATACATGAATATAAAATACCTATATTACTTTGTGTATCAATTTAGAAATTTTTTGCCAGTTATTTAATTTATTGCCCATGTATTAGTATTATCTTGAATAAATTACAAACTGAAAATTACCCTTTCATGTTCATCAATGTATGACAACTGTATCATTTTTTATAAAACAATTAATGTTATAGATTTGTGCAAATTATAGATTCTTTGATTGAGTATCTGTTTTTTTTTAAAAAAAAAATTGATTATTGAAATTGATGACACTGTTTTTATATATTATATTTTTGTATATGTATCAAATTTTTGGATGTTTATTAGTATGTATCAATATTTCTAGTGAAATACATAAGTTCCATTTAGATAGATGAGTTTTTTATACATGTATCAGTATAAATTTGAATTTTTTTTCTAAATCTGCAATGATGATATACCAAAGAAAAAGAAAATTTCTCCAAAATCTGCGATTTCATATTTAAAAATTACACGATTGTGAAATTTTTTGGTTTAAACTTTTAGTTATGGGAAAAAAAGGTTCAAAATCATAAAAAGAGTGATTTACTTTCATTAATTTTTACGCAGCTTCTCTTAAAAAAGACACCAATTAAGAAGGAATTACAATGTTTGAAATTTAGATACAGTCATAATGATTACAATAAATTGTATCAAAAAATAAAAAAATATGCTAATTTTTATAATTTTAATAAATCACATTATTTTATGTAATTATTTTACTATGCAGTACTATTTATAAAAATTACACATAAAATAATATGAAAAAAATTATCCAATGGGGCAATAGTTTCAAACTTTACCAAACATAACTACAATGATACATTTTACTGAATCAAAACAAAAGTATGTATACATATATAGTAAAGCGTGACGCACACTCAAAAATACAAGTGTGCAGAGGAGAATTTAGCAAGGTTCGAGGGGTGTTATGTGACACTGCTTTATTGAAAATTATTACTAAATATGGATTTAGCAAGGTTCGAGGGGTGTTATGTGACACTGCTTTATTGAAAATTATTACTAAATATGTATGTATAGTTAAAAGGCAAAAGTAAATATAGAGAATATAACGTATGAAATGACACTCTTAGATATGATAGTGTAGTTTAATTGGTTAAGTATTTCAAATTAAAGATGATACCGCTGACCAAAAATCTTACGTACGCCACTGCAAGTGTGTTATTGAGCAAACAAATACAACTCCAAACAAGTAGATGCAACTCCAAGCTAACAAATACAGTTCCAAAACAGCAGCAATGAGTAGTAATTAGGCAACTAAAGAACTTAATTCGTCTTCCGGGAAAGGAACAAACCAACTACCCTTTTCGTGTTTCGATAGCATTAAAAAGAAATTCAAATTGATTAAAAAAAAACTATAGTTATTAATAGTAATTATGCTTTAAATTATAACAATTTGTGAATTTTTTTCTAAAATATTTATATGTGATACTCATTCGCAAAATTCACCCTTCAAAATATTATACCGCAGAAATTATTTATATTGTGTATACCTTGCATTTTTATATAATTTAATGATATATAATGGTAAGAATAGTTAATCACATTCTTGTGCATAATTGTGTATTGAGAGATACACAACATACATATTTCCTAGTATTTCGTAAATACTTTTTCCTAGCCAAGTAGGGTGTGTAGTATATTAAAAATGAAAATTTCGCATCCCAAAATTTGACTCATCATATCTTTGAAAAGGATACAGTAAACTTGCACACACCTCGATTATTTTTTCTTGAATAAAACATGTCCCAAAATTTAATTTCGCATTCAATGGTGTATATTATTTTTTCATTAATAATAATATCATGATCAATTTGCATATACCTAGATTATTTTACAGTGCATTTGCTACTTTTTATGTGCAGAGATATCTTTTTTTCTTTACTTTTTGGGCCTCATGGCAGCATAGAAACTTAGATGTCAAAATTGAAAGGCTAACAGATACAGAAGTGCAGAGGAGAGCGCGCGCGGGGGGCTCAAAACAGTCCTAATTTGCAGGCATCTCAAACAACAGATCAATGGAAATAACTGATTCACACTTAAAAAGAGATGTATGTTTCATTAAGCAATATGTGCTTCAATATAGCAAAGGGTCGTTTAGATTTTACATCCATTACGAATTTCCAGTATGAATGTTCTCTATACGTGTGCTGAAACAGTTGATAAACCAGAAGAAGAGACAGATCACAGGGTGCTATAAAGTTCCTATTTTGGAGCACATCAATACTTACTCTTTGGAAAATGGGAAGTATCAGTCATCAGTGCCAAAGTACCTGTCACCAAACTCCCCCAAACCCGGAATGACACGGAACTCTTCATTTAAGGTCTGATCAATCTCTGACGTGACGATTTTTAAAGAGGGGAATCGTTTGCAAACACAATGTATTCCCTCAGGTGCCTACAGGAAAAGATAGCAGAAGTCAATACATGGTGAAATGACCTATGAAAACTTTTGTGTCATTGCAAATATCTGTGAGGTACAAACAGGCAGCAACTCACAGAGATTAGGTTTAGGAAAATAATGTGGGATTCTGGAACTCCTTTCTGTATGAGCAGTTCAATTGCCTGGTTAGCAGAATTACCTTCACAGGAAAAAGCATATATGATCAAATTCCTTTTTTTTTAAAAATCTACAAGGGTAGCAAAGAAAAAGACATTTCATCCCCCAGGTAAAGCACCGGGTAAAAAAAGTCAAGTAACTGCACTGTTACTATTACTATATTTTAAACTCCAGAATCCTGATCCACATAATGAACATCTTCTTTTCCCCTTGTTTAATCTTTCCCCAATAAATAAAAGCAAGAGAAGAAGGATTTCCAAGTCCTAAAGTAAACATTGGATTATAAAGAACTGAGATCACCTACAGGAGAAAATAACTCTTTCTACGAGTAGGAGATTTGGTTTCCCAAATAAAATGATCATCGTATGGGAACTTCCAAAAGCTAGATATCACGAGTTCCAAAATAAGTACCTGTAGCAAGTACCGGATCCAGAAGCAGGACATGCCGCTCCGATATGTCTTTTGGAAGTTTTTCATATATAAGCTGCTCAGATGCAATTCAGCACATCATCCATGTTATCCTGTCAATGTGGAAGCAGAAAAGAAAAAGAACAAAATGGATCACCTGTTTCCCATTGTCACCATCACGGTGGATCAGGATTTTCCCTATTTTAATACCCTTGCAGCAAGCACGCAGTGCATTTTCCATACTTTCACCACTGCAAATAAACATAAATTTTATGCAAATGAAATGGTCCTGAGAATAAAGTAGACCCCAATGCACAACATCAAACCGCTCGACTGATACATAAATACCAATAAACCATGACCACCACATTTATTTTCCAAACCCCAGTAGAATCAATTACACCTCATGCCCCAGTATCCAAAAATGTAAGACAGAGATCCATAACTGTGTTTTTACACCCTTTTTTTGTAAGGTTTGTTTCTATATCCCTTATTCAAAATTCTGAGCGGTCAAATCAGTAAGTTCTGATTAAGGACTATAAAAGTGGTCCAATCCAGAGTATACACTAGAATTTCTTCAACAGCTAATCTAAGGGGACAAGATAGAATCAAAAGGAGAAGAAAATCTTGGGAAGCTGTCCCATGAGTGTCATAGGTAGCATTACTTGAACTAAGAGGATATCCTCTACAAAGTCTTGAACAATTCAAAGAATTTCATTTTCTGTATCTTTACCTATGTGCAACTATCAAAACTCAAAACGTGAAACAAAACTAGCATCTATTCTCCCAAGTCAATTATCATGATTTCCTCTCTGGAGTTCACACACTTATACATCACTATTCAAAGGGTCATCTCCTCTCACATTCGTCAACAAGTGAACATATCTAGTATCTACACTTTCAGACCCATTTCCATTTTAAAACAATAAAATTTCTGCTCTAACCTTGACACCTTGCATGGACAATTAACTCACCTAATTTAGGATAGGGGAAGTAAAAAGAAAATTAAATTATGAACAAATTTGTATATACACATGTTTGGAAAGTATAGCAAGAGAAAGCAAAATTCTCCTAGTCTTTCTTCTGATGAGGAACAATTTTATGACAGTGATTAAAAAATTCAAAGTAAAACAAAAGATGGATACAGTTATATATCTGGATTCCCTTACTTAGATCATTTATAAAGGTACCATGGAAGAAGGCTCATTATCTGAGTGTCAGATCTTAAATGATTCAACTTAACTCAACAAAAACACATGAAAAGCAGAGAAAAGCAAAAGGTATCACATTGCTTGGCACAAGTCTAGAGTGAGAATTAATTTTCTCTCTGGTGGACTGAAACCCAACAAATCAGTAATTGGTCATACTTGTGCTTACACATGAAGAAATCCACTGATTTTTAAAAAAATGAAGAAATCCAGCTCAGTCCAATTTCAATTCCTTCTTAACCAGTTTATATCCCAAAGGTGAAGAAAACTTGTTAACGCCTGATCTAATCTCACCTTCGAATAATGGACACTCCACACAACTTTTTGCAAAAATCAACACCAGTATATACTGACCCTGGAATTGAATCAAGCAAAAATATGAGCTTTGTTTCATATACAGCAGACATGCACCAGAAAGCTTAGAAGTAACAGAATCACTAATGAACAGCTAACAAGAAGTTTATCTCAACCAAACATTCAGAAATTAAAGAGAGGGAAATAATAAGTGGGTTATGAACATCAATGAGAACATTCAACAGAAGATGCAAGTAGCATATAGAGGAAAGTATGAGAGATGGCCATATAAATGACCCAACTTACTTGGAATTGAGGCGTGGTTGGTTGTACTTGTTATGAACATCAAAGAACCTAAAACATTCTAATAAATGCAGGAGTAATTCCCAACTAGTTTCGGATTGAAGCTAAGTTGATTGATTGGTAGATTTTAGGAGTGAGTCGAAAAGCTATGATGATCCTGAGTGCAGAACTGAATTATCCTCCAGATGGCTACAAGGTCTGATGAATGATGGTTCCTATGAATGGAAAAGTACTCATAAATGGATAGGTGAAGTTCTTTGCTCCACATCAAATAGATAATGAAGCTGAATCATTAAGATAGACCATGCAAACCAAAATTGCATGACTGAGGAAAAGGATAAAATTGATATCACATTAGTTTCTCTTGCTGTATTCTGCACTCAATCAGGAGGAAATATCTAGTCAAGGATTTATTTCGATGGAAATGAATTACAATCATTTTTACTACTTCAATAAGAGATACACCCTCTATTCCAATTTCCTTTTTAGTTTGTCCCAAAAACAATGCCACATTTTTATATTTAGAAACATTTTAATTTTAAAATTCTCATTTTACCCTTCTTGAGCCGAGGATCTATCGGAAACCGTCTCTCTATCTCTCATCTTGGTAAGGTTTGTGTACAC
The DNA here is from genome assembly GCA_018107945.1 of Datura stramonium. Classification (NCBI taxonomy): domain Eukaryota; kingdom Viridiplantae; phylum Streptophyta; class Magnoliopsida; order Solanales; family Solanaceae; genus Datura; species Datura stramonium. The sequence goes on from JACEIK010001258.1 coordinate 258,416, forward strand.
TCTACCCTCTCCATACTCCACTTGTGAGATTACACTGGGTATGTTGTTGTTGTTGTTGGTTCATCTTACCTACAGCCACACAAATCCCTAACACTTGTTTTAAACAATGACTTTCAAAAGTGCACCTTTCTTTCTTAACTATGTGCCCAATCAAACAGTATCACATAATTGGGACGGAGGGAGTTACATTTAATTTAAGCAACATAGGGATTTCTGGATGATCAAAAATCTACATCTAATCATGATATAGGGCATTCAAGTGCCTCTTACGGTTTGCTGCAAACCTGTATGACATTTGAGCTCACACTTCATAAACACCCACAACTTATAACTAAATTACTATTAATTCCAAGTATATCCAAAAGTAGACAGGATAATTCTTAATCCGTTCCAAGAAGAAACAATTTAGTCCGCAAGGTAATGACAGAGAAAACTGAAAGGGAGAAAAGTAGAAAAGACATTCAGATCATATAGAATGTCTTATGAACATACCTGTTGGAGTGACTATTTGCTTCTCAGTGAAGGGCAAATGGCCAAGACCATGCTCCACAACCTGAAAAGAGTTCATTGAAATTTCCTTCTAAGTTCTGATTATAGAAATTAAGCCTGTTAATCATTGCATATCCAAAGTGCTTCGAAAGTTGACTTACCAGACGGATAAGTCGATCAGAATAAAAAACAAAGTCATGCTTTGAAATATCTTTATCTCGAATTAATGTATGCATACCTCTAATCTGTAATACAGACCAAAAGAAAAAGGTAATTGTCTATTAGTAGAGAAACATACAGAAGATACCAAATTCACCAATTAATTAGACCTAATTGTTAGGCAAATTCTTCATCTTTTCACTCGAGATACATGAATGATTGTCTTTACTAAAATCCCTTCCTCCCTTTCTCTCTCAACTTCTTGTTTGTCCACATCCACTTGACCTTTAGATAAGCCCGGAAGTAAATTATGCTAAGCTTCGGAAACTAATGCACTTGAAGCTGAAAGCCTACAAGTACATCATGCTGCTTTTCACCTACCAATTTTGTTCTAGAGTTAGCTAATTCTAGTAGCCTAAGCTAAGATGATGTTTTCAATAAATATGGATGTCTCGCTCAAATGATCTGCACATCAGCTAACAAATTGAAAAGCAATCTTCGTTCACTAACATCATAAACAGTGATGTGCATACCTGAAAAGTTGACTGAATAACATACACATTCGGATATATCTTGCAAAGATCATGCTGACCAAGCTTTGTGCGAATATGTTGGACAATCAAATCAATAGCAACGTGATTATCACCTCCCCTAGGTATGATAACATCAGCATACTTCTTTGAAGGAAGAACAAAATCATCAAAAGCAGGCTTGACAAACTTTGCATACTGCATGATTGGAAGAAAAATTGTAAGATTTTCCGAGGCAAATTTCCTTAAATGTACCTTAAAGCCATGTAAGCAGGATTAAATATATACATGAGTTTAAACTTTTAAGAAGAACATGTCAATCTTGAATAACTAACAATTTGCTGAATAAAGAGAAATAATATCAGGTTAAGGAGATCGGAAGTACTAAGTGAACTCAACACTAATATGCATGCATTGGATATTACCCCTAAAAAAGAGCTAACTTTGAACTCAAAAAACAAGGATAACAGTTAGCTTTTTCCCTTACAAATTTAAATAACATCTGGTGCACAGGTGAAAAACTATGATTTGGTTAAGAAAGCAAATAACCTAGTTACTTTAAATACCAAAAGACCATTGATTCCCAACAATGGACTGACGGCAGTATAACATATGTTAAGAAAGGAACGCTTGCCTGTTCAAGTACTGAGTTTATATCTCTGCCCCTCTCCACTGTGTCACGTCTTATTCTACGAGCAAGCCTCACATCAGCATCTAGCATAAGGCAATTAACCAGTAAAGTGCAGTCATGACTAAAATGAATGATTTCTGGCAATATAAAGACAGAACTTTCAATACGCGAAAGCGTCAAGATAGTTTCAATGGGTAAAACTAAAGCATACTCAAACAAGCTTTTAGTGTCTATAACTCTCCGAAAGAGAACACTTCCTTCTAGTAGAGCAAGAACTTTTAAGCTAAAGAGACGCCAGAAGGAAAAGCTAACATGATCTTGGTAATCTACTATAGTTCAATTATGTAAATTGATTAACATGATACCAGTAAAGGGCATTAAAGCAGACTACTACTAGCTTCCGTTAAATTACTATAGCAACTTTCGTAATTTGTAGGTTCAAGTTATATCTTTTACTCTTTTATTACTACTTTCTTGTGTGTGTTTATGGTTTGATGAACTGAATATCATCTAAATGTGATCTAATATGTCCTGTTTTAGCTAAAGTTGAGACCCAAACTTTCTCATAAGTATTTGCCTGAGGTTGGATAAAAGATGGAGCTTAATGTAAGATGCAGACATATAGTGAGATAGTATAAGCTGTACTCTACTATGTATAAATTGGTCCCCTTGCAGGCTGATAATATGCGTCACAGGAGATGTACAGAAGTAAAGCCTCCCACAACTTGGTTGAAGAATGATTGCTTCTAATTGCTTAGTGAAAGACTCTGTTGCTCAAATATGAGTATATGACAGTAGATTAGACATTTCACATCTATAAATTAATGAATTCATTTTAGTCAGGAAATGATTTTGAAACCATGACAAGATCACACACAACCTGGAGATCCTGCTTTTCAGCCTAACCTTGATATGGTGCTATGAAACCATGACAAGATCACACACAACCTGGAGATCCTGCTTTTCAGCCTAACCTTGATATGGTGCTATGAAAAGTCAACCTATTATAGATGACTATTTCTCCAATCAATGCTTGAAAGTGATGAAGTTAAATATTGAGAAAATAACTTAGTCGGCCCTTCTTTTCTCAAATCTAGAAATCAGCCACAGGTTGAATTTCTTTGAGGGGAGTTAACAAAGTGATTGATATGTTAAAAAATGAAAAGATAAGCCTGTCATATTGGATTGCACTGTCCGTAAAAGCATAAAACTTAAAACCCTTTTTGGAATAAGCATGCAGATGAAGCTTATACTCTTGATGGAGCACGCGTGCAAACTAAAAGAAATATGATGACAATAGCAACATGGATGACGAAGGATAAGCTGGAAAGGAGATGCACATGCTCTGCAGAAACATAACAGTACGCCAAAATTGATTAAAGAAGTGGAACCTGTATCAACAAAGATCTTCATACTCATCAGGTTGCGAACACGTGCGTCATGGAAAACAAGAATACCCTCCAAGATGATAACATCAGATGCATTCACCTGGCAGAATTTACATGCCACAGATTTGCTAAGTTGTTAAAGGAAAGTAAACAAACACAAAAGAAACTTAACTAGCAAGCTATATGCATTATTTTCTAAAGCATTTTTCTTCATAAGAGAATCAGAAGCACAATATCTAATAGACCCATGAGAAACGAAATTGACGGGTGAGCCATGTAAAATGAAAAACTGTGCAGCAGACACAAGCTGATACAAATCAACTGGGAAAATCTTGTTACTCCTGTAAAGAATGTGCCAATAAGGAAATAAGCTTAAAGGTATTAATTGATCCTTTGTAGCAATAAGAACCAAGATCCAAAGTAAAATCAGCAAACCCAAGAACATGTTACTCAACAAACTCAAACTTGAAACTACTAAATGAGGAGAATAGCGTGAAATGTTAACATTAAAAAAAACAAAGGAGGGAGACAGGACAATGCAACAGTAACATGGCACAAGTACATACCTGGCGGAAGCTATCAGAACATCTTTGATGGGTTTTAAAGTCATATATTGGAACTTGAACCGACAGCCCGGATTTTAACTTTTCAACGCACTCTAAGAGCTGCTCAGTGTCAAAAGCATCTGCAAGCATATCATTATATTATTGTGAAGTTAGAGCTCATGCTCCCGCGCATAATAGAGCCAGAGGTCGGTTAGCTAAAAGTTAAATTAAGTCATGTGAAGAACAGTAGTCCTAACTTCCAGATATTCACCAGTTAAACAGTTACATCTATGGATATTGCATACCTGGGTGATCAAAATTATACTCATGGACACGTTTCATTTCTTCAGGTGTCAAACCGCGGTAGAACGAATCCTGCATTATCATCAGATTTATATCAACAAAAATAAATGTTCAGATTAAAGGAACTTCTCCAGAAATCTCCCAAACATGAAGATAATGAACATGCACACATATCAAATCCAAACAATCGGAAATTAAGTTTATGTACTTTAGAAATGTGGTTCCTATTTGAGGAAGAGCATATAGCTTTCATTAGGATTCATAGACATTGTAGAATCTAGCTTCACTTTCCATACTCTATGACAATGCTAGAGCATAGCAGCAGAGACCTGAGCTAACTAATAGCCAAGCATATCAAGAAATAATTGCAGAATGCCACCTTCAGAGGAATGTATTTTTTTTCTCTTTTATTTATTTATTTATTACTTGAATAAATCACAGTACACCTCCCGGAACCCCCCTTACCAGGGCCAATCGTAGCTTTTCTGGCTTTCCACATAGTGACTTTAGAACAAGTGGCTATGAAAACTATAATTATATGCCAGCAATCAGTAAGAAAGAAAACACAAGAACATGAAACAAACCTGATTGACCAGCACAACGCGATGATCATGAAGTTGTTGGATGATCATGTCACACACCGTAGTCTTACCTGATGCTGTACCGCCAGAAACCCCTGTTCAAAACCCCAGAAAGTAACAGAAGAAATATAAGGTCAAATCATTATAGAATCTCCATTGAATAAACCCAATTTGTAATGGGACAGACACTTAGCAAAAGTGCAAGAATCGTTTGAAAACAACATCCAAATCAATCACTCAACTAAACCTCTAATACTAAACTAGTTAGGGTCCGTCATATAAGTCATATTGTCCATTCCTATATATCCAAAGTCATTTTAATCTGGTGAAATTGTCAGCAAAACATTGAATTGACTAAATGAAACGTGTCTAAATAGAGACATACGAATATCAGATGATCGTTATAACGGACCAAAATTTCTTGAGATACAATGGGCCTAAAATACAGCAAAATAGATACTGAAAGTTCATATAGCCAACCCCAAACTAGTCTAAAATTAAGACGTATTTGATTAACACTGAATTCTTGAACAAATTGGGTAGACAACCAAAAAATAAAAAAGTTGAAGAAGTAATTCAAAATTTTGAGGAATTACCGATGACGAAAGGCTGTTTGGGGGCAGTGGAATCAAAAGGGGTAGTGGTGGAGAAGTGAGTAGGTGTAGGAGTAGGAGAAGCGCGTGGAGAAGATGAGGCAGTATTGAGCAGGCCATCAACCCGGAGACCGGAAAAGTGTGCACCAGAAGCTGCCTCCATCACGTAATCTATCGCCGTCGTTTCCTCCGGCACCGGCGACATAATTGCTTTCTACTATTTAGGCAAATGGACAGTGGTCAGAATATTATATACTCCCTACGTCCCAATTTACCTATTTAGTTTGATTTGCTAGCACCGAGCTTAACAAATATGATTACATTTTGTAATATTTTAAAATTAATAAATTTTTAGATAGAAAAATATACTTTTTATGTGTTTTTTTATTAAATTGATAAAATATTAATAATAG
>JACEIK010001258.1:268896-282847 GCA_018107945.1 Datura stramonium
CAAGATTCTGAGGCGAATTTAGAAGTGTGGCATATGAGTTAGAATTAGCTCCAGAGTTAGCATCTGTGCACCTAGTCTTTCATGTGTCACTATTGAAGAAGTGCATCGGTGGTCCGACTTAAGTTGTGCCATTGGACAGTGTGGGAGTGAAAGATAGTCTCTCTTACGAAGAGGTTCCTGTTTAGATCCTAGACCGTTAGGTTCATAAGATGATAAATAAGGAATTTGCTTCGGTGAAAGTCTTGTGGAGGAACCAACTAGTTGAGGGAGCCACATGGTAGGCAGAAGCAAACATGATGGCCAAATACCCTCGTTCATTCCCTTCCAGTTCAGTTCCAGCATCAGGTACTAAACTCCTCTTCAATACTCTATTAAGTTCCGTACCCATTAGCTCTATTTAGATTTTCAATGTGCATTCTAGTTGCATTAACTCAATTAGCATGGTTAAACCAGTTTGGAGTCAGTTATTCCTTTAGAAATCAGTTTATAGTCGCAGTCTGAGAATTTTAGCTCTTTCCCCAGTTTTTTAGTAGTTTTAGCCTTCATTCGAGGACGAATGATCCCAAAGGGGAGATATTTTAACACCCCAAAACTTTCCAAAACCAAACTTAGACCTTGCAAGAAAAATCTAGAAGAAACCAGAAATTTTTCCTTAGAATGACAGAGAGAATAAGTCGTGGTCAGCCCTACTTTGGTCCTTCGGCCAACAGAACATCGAATGACCCGTTGTGAGAAACAACAAGTCGTCCTTTCTATCATTGATCCCAAGCTCAAAACTCCCTTTTCCAGTAGCCCATGACTCAACCAATGAGTCATTGTGTGATACAACAACTCGTGGTGTGAGTCATTAGTTGGGATGTAATACCCTGAAAGTGCTTAAGATTAGACCCGGGATCTAAAGATGATGGTTGGCAGAATCTGGGAAAAATTCCACAGGACAGGTCACCTAATGGGTGGTTGGTCCAACCAACGGTCCGTGGTGAGCACCCGTGGTGAGGTATGACTGGGTGGCAGTTGGAAGTGAAGAGTCAAACAACGACCCGTTGTTCGCTACAATGAGTCGTTGTTTGGAGTCGTGGTGGATCTAGTCCTTATCCTAAGAGGGAAGTAACGGGTCATGGAACGACCTGTTGTGAGGAGCCACAGGTCGTGGTAAGCAGTCGTGGGAAGGAGTACAAAATCTCCAGTCAACATAACGAAAGGAAACCACGACTCGTTGGAAGAAGGAACGAGTCATGATTTATGAGTCATAATATGGATTTATTCAAATGCCCATTATGAATTTATGATTTAAAAAGCCTATACATGATTTACTAGTATGCATGAACCTCATGATTTACTAATTATGTTTTTTGCCGACTCATGGGCCTTACTCTCATGGCTAGTTCATATACTTACAAGCATGCTTATGATTATCATGATTTAACTAACCCATGAATCTCATGCATATTGTACTATGAGCACTATATATATTTTGGGAGTAGTATTTAACACCGAGTAGGTTCAGGGCCCAGGTTTCGCCTCGAATCTCAAAATGACATGCCACCGTAGGACATGATGGGACCTCCCTTGAGAATGTACCCTTATCCCAAATTATCCTTTCATGTGTGATATCACGCCCTTCATGGTTCTACCCTTGGCAAGGTACAAACACCCTCTCGACAAGGGATTTACTGGTCGGGCTCCATGTGTGCTCATATGGGGTATGTCGGTTATAAGAATCTCCCATTGTTCTGCATGTTTTATGCATTATTATGTTTATGTTAATTTGGATCAAGTGGTGATTTATAAAGCTTCTCTTATGGCTATGGTATTGATTGGATTACGAATGATATTAAAACCTTGAGCCTTATGTTATCGTATGATATTTATGTTATGAGCATGTTGTCCCATCCTTATGATCTCTTATGAGTTTTTATATATTTATAAATGTCCATTTTAATTACCTTTCATACTCGGTACATTCCACGTACTGATCGCATACTCTATGCTATATTATTTCATGATACAAGCCCCGATCTTCAGACCCAGCACCGTCAGTAGTTCATCTTAGAGTTTAGCATCCAACTCTTGGGTGAGTCCTCATCCTCTGAGGACCAGATGATTTTAGTTATCTTTTCATGTTTAGTTTTCTAGAGTTGTAAGGTTAGTTGGGGATGTTGTCCCATCAACCCATCAGATATGTTAGAGGCTTTCAGACTATATGTAGTATTCAACTGTTATGTATGTAGTACGTTCTTCTTATCTTGTCATGTTATGTTTATGCTTCTGCTTTGCTGTTATGCTAAGTAATCCTCTTTATTGATATTTAGTTAGATGTATGTTCATGCCATGGGTCGACTTGGAGTCTCTCGGGGCTCCTTGTCCTGTGTTACGATCTGAGTCTATGTTCGGATCATGACAAACTTGGTATCGGTGCCATAGATTTGAAGTTTCCTAGGGTGTATGAGAGCCACGTTAAGTAGAGTCTTTTTTCATGGGTGTGAAGCATGCCACACTTATGATGAAGACGCTATGAGACATTTAGGAAATGTTCCCTTCTTCATGATCTATGTCGTGCGATAAAATGTCTCCATATCCTTCTAATTCGTGCTATTCGCGATTGGAGAATCATGGCTCCCCACAGAGTAAATGTTAGGAGGAATGGGAATGGAGAAGGCCACGAGGATGGAATCGAAAACGGGCACCAGCAAGCCCCACCAGTTCAATAGCACCATGCACCAGATCCGGTTGCCCATGCCGAGTTTCAGGCAGCTATTCAGATGCTCACGCAGGCCTTGACCGCTCAGGTCAATCACCAGGCAGTTGCACATGTTTTGCAAAATGCCAATGTAGTGGCGGCTCGAGTCAAGGATTTCTTGAGAATGAACCTGTCGGAGTTCCTTAGGTCGAAAGTAGATGAGGACCCACATGAATTTATTGATGAGATCCTGAAGATCACCCAGGTCATGGGGGTGACAAATGGGGAGTGCGTTGATTTGGCCTCTTATCAGCTGAAATGGTTTGCGCATATCTGGTTTAAACAGTGGTGAGATGAAGAGCAGTGGGAAAGGGCCCTATAGGTTGGGAAGAGTTTTATGCAGCCTTTTTGGATCGGTTCCTCCCTCCTGAGATGAGGGAACTGAATGCGGCCGAGTTTGTAAATCTAAAGCAAGGTGACATATCGGCTCAGGAGTACGCTTTGGAGTTCACTCGCTTATCCAAGTATGCACCAGAGTTAGTGGCAGACTAGAGGGCTCGAGTGAGCTAATTTGTGCAAGGACTGGCGGACTACCTAGATAAGGACTGTAGGATCGCCATGTTGCATTTAGACATAGATTTTCCCCACATAGTGTTGCATGCCCAGTAGATGGAGAAAGTGTATTGGAGGCAAAGAGAGGCCAAGAGGGCCAGGACAGACAATTATGGGATTTCTCAACCTAGATCGGGTGGTGGACAGCTCCAACAGTCTCATCACAGGTCTTTTACGCTAGTACCATCATCAACTAGTGCACCATCTAGATCACGAGGGGATCAGAGGAGTAGGGCTTTAAATTTGAGGGGTCAGGGTAGCATGCAGATAGAACGCACCTTCCCAGCTTGTGCAAGGTGCACAAAAATCACCCAAGGAGGTGCCTAATTGGCTTAAACATTTGTTTCGGGTGAGGAAAACCCAGACACAGACTCAGGAATTGCCCTTCGGCCAGATCAGGGGGCGGTGGAGCCCGCATACCAGCTGCTAGTTCAGTCGCTCCAGCGGCACGTCCCTCCCACCAGGGAGTTCGATTAGTTCAACTGGCGGTCAGCGCCAGAATAGGTTCTATGCCCTTGCGACCTGTCAGGAGTAGGAGATTTCACTGGATGTGATTACTGGTATGTTACGAGTGTTTCACCTTGATGCTTATGCTTTGTTAGATCCAGGGGCTACCTTGTCTTTTGTAACACCTTATATTGCCAGTAGCTTTGGAGACATTCCCGAAATTTTGTCAGAACCATTCTCAGTCTCTACTCCCGTTGGTGATTCAGTTTTAGCTAGGCAAGTGTATAGAAGTTGTCCGATCACAATATTGCATAAAGTCACCTCCGCAGACCTTTTAGAGTTAGCCATGACTGACTTTGATATTATTCTTGTCATAGATTGGTTGTATGCGTGTTATGCTTCTATTAATTGTAGAAGTCGGGCAGTAGAGTTCAGATTTCCGGGTGAACTGGTCTTAGACTGGACGGGTAGTTCAAATGTGCTTGTAGGTTGTTTCATTTCCTACCTTAAGGCCAGAAAGATGATTTCTACAGGTTGTATGTACCATCTAGTTAGGGTTTAGGATGTTGAGTCTGAGACCCAGACTATTTAGTCGGTTCCAGTAGTATGTGAGTATCCGAAAGTCTTCCCAAATGATTTATCGGGAATCCCTCCCTAGTGGGGATTGATTTTGGCATCGACCTTCTCCCTGACACGCAACCTATATCTATTCCTCCCTATAGAATGGCTCCAGACGAGCTAAAAGAGTTGAAAGAATAGTTGAGGGACCTGTTAGATAAAGGTTTCATTAGACTGAGCAAGTCCCCTTAGGGTGCACTAGTCTTATTTGTTCGAAAGAAGGATGGTTCCCTTCGAATGTGCATTGACTATGGACAATTAAACAAGGTTACTATCAAGAACATGTATTCTCTGCCCAGGATTGATGATTTATTTGAACAACTTTAGGGTGCCAATTGTTTCTTGAAGATAGATCTCAGATCTGGGTACCATCATCTCAAAGCTCGGAAGAGCAATATCCCGAAACAACCTTCAGGATGAGGTATGATCATTATGAGTTTGTAGTTATGTCTTTTGGACTAATGAATGCTCTTGCAGCTTTTATGGACTTGATGAACAGGGCGTTTAATCCATATTTGGATATGTTTGTGATCGTGTTTATTAATGACATCCTGATATACTCTCGGAGTGAATATGAGCATGCCGCTCATTTGAGGATAGTGCTTCAGATTCTCAAGGATCGACAATTGTATGCCAAATTCAGCAAGTGTGAATTTTGGTTGAACTCCTTAGCATTTTTGGGCCATGTGGTATCAAGTGAGGGCATAAAGGTGGATTCACAGAAAATAGAAACGGTGAAAAATTGGTCCAGATCAGTGAATCCTTCGGATATCTAGAGCTTTTTATGCTTAGCTGGCTATTATCGAAGGTTTATTGAAGGTTTTTCATCAATTGCAGCACCCTTGACCAAATTGACCCAGAAGAAGGTGAAATTCCAATGGTTGGAGGCTTGTGATAAGAGCTTCCAAGAGTTGAAGACTCGACGTACCTCAGCACCAGTGTTGACCCTACCCGAGGGTAACGATGGGTTCGTGGTGTATTTTGATGCTTTAAGGATCAGATTTGGGTGTATTGATGCAACATAGGAAGGTTATAGCATATGTATCCAGACAGCTAAAGGTGCAAGAGAAGAATTACCCGACCCATGATCTTGAATTGGCCGCGGTGGTATTCACCTTGAAGATACAGAGACATTATTTGTACGGGGTACACGTGGACGTGTTTACAGACCATAAGAGTTTACAATATGTGTTTACCCAGAAAGATCTCAATCTTCGGCAAAGGAGGCAGTTGGAGCTACTCAAGGACTATGATATGAGTGTCCTTTACCATCCAGGCAAGGATAATGTAGTAGCAGACGTACTTAGTAGACTCTCTATGAAGAGTGTGTCTCATGTGGATGAGGGGAATAGGAGCTGGTGAAGGATGTGCATCGACTCGCAAGGTTGGGAGTTAGGTTGGTGGACTCGACCGATGGCGGTGTTATTGTTCAAAACGGATTAGAATCGTCATTGGTGACTGATGTAAAAACTAGACAAGATGAGGACCCTATTTTGGTAAAGTTAAAGGAAGCCATTTAGAATCAGAAGGTAGAGGTCTTCTCCAAAGGGGGAGATGGTGTACTTTGGTACCAGGGTCTCCTATGTGTTTCGGATGTTGATGATTTGAGGAGTCGGATGTTGCACGAGTCTCATGGATCTAGGTATTCTATCCATTCAGGTGCCACCAAGATGTACCGCGACTTACGAGAAGTCTATTGGTGGAATGGCATAAAGAAGGACATCGCGGAGTTTGTAGCTAAGTGTCCAAACTGTCAGCAAGTAAAGGTTGAGCACCAGAGACTGGGAGGCTTGCTTCCGGATATCAATATTCCTACTTGGAAGTGGGAAGAAATCAATATGGACATCATCACAGTCCTGCCTAGTACTTGTAGACAATATGACTCCATTTGGGTTTTGGTAGATAGGTTGACCAAGGATGCCCATTTTCTACCGGTCAAAACCATGGATTCGGAGGAGGATTATGCCAAACTATATATCCGAGAGCTAGTTCGATTGCATGGAGTTCCCTTGTCCATCTTTTCAGAGAAAGGTACTCAATTTACCTCTCAGTTTTGGAGGTCGTTTCAAAAGGGACTAGGTACTCAGGTTAAGCTCAGCATAACATTTCACCCGTAAACGGATGGTCAGGTGGAGCGAACAATTCAAACTCTCGAAGACTTGTTGAGAGCATGCGTGATTGACTTCAAGGGTAGTTGGGATGATCATTTTCCTCTTATCGAGTTTGCATATAATAACAACTACCATTCCAGTATTCAGATGGCTCGGTTTCAGGCTCTCTATGGGCGGAGATGTAGCTCATCCATTAGTTGGTTTGAAGTTTATGAAGCTGCGATGATAGGACCATATTTAGTCCATAAAGTTATGGAGAAGGTTCAGCTCATAACGGGATAGGTTGAAAACAACTCAAAGTCATCAAAAGTCCTATGCCGATATGAGAAGAGGGAATTAGAATTTGAGGTGGATGATTGGGTGTTTCTAAAGGTATCTCCCATGAAAGGAGTGATGCGATTTGGAAAGAAAGGAAAACTTAGCCCCGGATATGTGTTCCCTTACACGATTGTGAAACGGGTTGGTAAGGTGGCAATACGAATTGGAGTTGACCTCAGAATTAGCTTCCGTGCATCCTGTTTTCCATGTATCGCTCTTAAAGAAGTGTTTGGGTGATCCATCTCTAGTTGTTCCGATGGACAGTATTGGTGTGAAAGACAACCTTAGTTATGAGGAGGTTTCAGTGGAAATACTGGATCGTCAGGTTCGAAGGCTAAGGAACAAGGAAGTAGCTCCAGTCAAAGTTTTATGGAGGAATTAGCACATTGGAGGAGCTACGTAGGAAGCTGAAGCGGACATGATGACTAGATACCCACATTTATTCTCTACCGACTCAGTTCTAGCTTGAGGTATTAGTTTTTGCACTAAAACCCTACTTAGTTTTCATGTTCAGTTCATTTGCCCAAGTTTCTTTTATGTATATGGATGTATATATGATTCATGAATTTAGTTCAGCTATGTAGTTTGAATCGGAGATAGTTATTCCGTCAGTTTTCAGTTTAAATGATCAGTGTTTGAGTGTAATGATTGCATTTCTCTATTTTCTGTATGTTTCCCACATTCGAGGACGAGTGTTCCCAAGGAAGAGATATTGTAATACCCAGGAAGTGCCTAAGATTAGACCCAAGATCTAAAAATGATAGTTGGAAGAATATGGCAAAAATTCCACAGGACGGGTCACCTAATGGGGCATTGGTCCAACCAACGGTCCGTGGTGAGCACCCGTGGTGAGGTATGACTGGGTGGCACTTGGAAGTGACGGGTCAAACAACGACCCATTGTTCTCTACAATGAGTCGTTGTTTGGAGTCGTGGTGGATCTAGTCCTCAGCCTAAGGGGGGAGTAACGGGTCGTGGAATGACTCGTTGTGAGAAGCCATGGATCGTGGTAAGCAGTTGTGGGAAGGAGTACCAAAATATCCAGTCAACATAACGGAAGGAAACTGCGACTCATTAGAAGAAGGAACGAGTCGTGGTATGACTCGTGGAAAGACTTGGTACAGGTTGTCAAAAGGAAAACAACGGACGACTTAACGACTCGTTGTCTGAAGGGATGACTCATACTGTCGAGTCGTGGGATCAAATCTGAGAAGATGAAACTTGGAAGTGGAGATCACGGATGGATACCACGAGTCATGGTATCCACTAACAACCCGTTAGTCCAGTCGTGGTTACTACTAGTGCAGAAATCTCAGGAATTTTATTAAGGGCATTTTCGTCATTCCTACGCTCTAAGGTCCAAAACTACGTTGTAATTTTTTGAGTGTTTTAAGATAGGTTAAGTCCTTCTAACCTATTCAAAACCCATGCATGCAAGAGTGATAGTCTAGAGAGGTGATCAAGTAAAATCCTTCAAGGTTCTCTTCAATTTCTTCTTAGGCATTCAAGGGAATGTAAGAATCAGCCATAAACAGGTATGTAGGGTTATGAGTGGTTGTTTTCGTTCACACCCATGCCCAATCTCTCCTAATTCCTGAAGTTTTGATTAACAATCTTATGGGGTTTTATCTTAAATCTTGGGGAATTCTAATGATTTATCCATGGGTTATTACTTCTCATGATTTGCGTCATATTTTATGAATCATGGTCATATTTTACAACTAATTCGCTTATAAATTTATTGATTTCAATTTTTAATAAATTATGCCTATATATGCATGTTCTATGAGGAATTGAGTTATGATCTTTACCTCTATTGTTGATATCCATAAACCCATCATGATTTATGAGTCATAATATGGATTTATTCAAATTCCCATTATGAATTTATGATTGAAAAATCCTATACATGATTACAAGCATGCATGAACCTCATGATTTACTAATTATGTTTTTGGTTGACTCACGGGCCTTACTCTCATGGCTAGTTCACGTACTTACAAGCATGCTTATGATTATCATGATTTAACTAGCCCATGAATCTCATGCATATTATACTATGAGCACTATATATGTTTTGGGAGTAGTATTTAACACCAAGTAGGTTCAGGGCCCAGGTTTCGCCCCAAATCTCAGAATTACGTACCACTGTAGGACATAATGGGACCTCCCTTTGCCCAAACAGGCCTTTTATGTGTGATATCATGCCCTTCATGGTTCTACCGTTAGCAAGGTATGAACACCCTCCCGACTAGGGATTTATAGGTCGGGCTCCATGTGTGCTCATATGGGGTATGTCGGTTATAAGAATCTCCCATTGTTCCGCATGTTTTATGCATTATTATATTTATGTTAATCTGGCTCAAGTGGTGATTTATAAAGCTTCTCTTATGACTATGGTATTGAATGGATTACGAATGATTTTAAAACCTTGAGCCTTAATATATCGTATGATATATATGTTATAAGCATGTTGTCCCATCCTTATGATTTCTTTATGAGTTTTTATGTATTTATAAATGTCCGTTTTACTTAACTTACGTACTTTGTACATTCCACATACTGACCGCATACTCTATGCTGTATCGTTTCATGATACGGGCCCCGATCTTCAGACCCAACACCATTAGTAGTTCATCTGTGAGTTTAGCATCTAGCTCTTGGGTGAGTCCTCATCTTCCGAGGACGAGTTGATTTCAATTATCTTTTCATGTTCAGTTTTCTAGAGTTGTCGGGTTAGTTGGGGATGTTGTCCCATCAACCCATTGGATATGTTAGAGGCATTCAGACTATATGTAATATTTCAGCTGTTATGTATGTAGTACATTCCTCTTATCTTTTCATGTTATGTTTATGATTCCGCTTTTCCGTTATGCTAAGTGATTCACTTTATTGATATTGAATTAGATGTATGTTCATGCCATGGGTCAACTTGGAGTCTCTCGGGGCTCCTTGTTCCGTGTTACGGTCTGGGTCTATGCTCGAATCATGACATGGGACTCCCAAATATCTCCTTTAGTGACAACGAGTGGCAATAACTACCCATTGTATTAGACAACAAGTTGTTGTAACCACTTGTGGTGACAAGTTCAAGGATCCAAAGAATTTTTCCAGTGGAGCTCGATACAATTACCCGCTGGGTCTACCAACGAGTCGTTGTGTTGCTCGGTGTTAGGCTTCCCAGAATTTCCTTCCAGTGGCCATGGGAGGTACCAACGACTCGTTGATTCATCCAATGAGTTGTGGTCCCTCTCGTTGACAGTTCTAGTGAGCCAAAATTCCAGGCCCCAGGACCAACGACTGGTCCCAACGAGTCGTGGTCTCAACCAATGACTTGTTGAGTGACCCACTAGTCGCTGTCGACAGTTTTTTTCTAGATTTTTCCCTAGGGATATTTTAGTAATTTCCCACCTTTTTAATCCCTAAACTATGTCGTTTTGGATTATTTTCTGGAAATTTTGAGGGGTAAACTCAGTATTATTCAAAAATGTGACCTGATCAGTTTGACTACAGTCTTTTCATGAGGTTTCAGTGGTGCCTCCCAGATATTAGTTATTAGACTCATTTATCAGTTATCAGATAAAGTTGTTGTTTAGATTGTTACGATGCTTCCAGATAATCAGCACTGACCAGTGTTAGAACACCAATTACAAAATTCGGTCTGATAAGACTCTTAGGGTACTTCCAGATAGGTATCCCTGACTTAGTCTTGGACCCCAGTTTCGAGCTATCAGCTTAGTGGTCAGCCTAGGACTATCCAGTGGGAGTAAGACTTAGAATTGAGCGGACCGGGGTTCTAGTGCACCCAAGTTCCCAGAACTACATTGCCACCGTAGGTTATTTTATTGGCCCTATGGCCCTAGGCTTGTGGTCACCCAACTTATGCCTCTATACCCTGACAAGGTATATTGGGTTCTACTGATGCGGTGTATACATCAGACTCCACATTTAGCTCATGTGGTTATATGTCGGTTATAGACTCTCCCACTAGTCAGTACAGTTTCAGTTTAGCTCATCTCAATATAGTTTCAGATTTACTCAGTTTAGTTCAGTTCAGTACAGTTAGCTCAGATCAGTATCTCAGATTTAGGGCATGTCTATGACCATCAGTTAGGGTCATTATTGACCATCTCAGTTATATTTCAGTTGTTTAGTTTTCAGTATTTTAGCTATTCATTACATTATTATCTCACTTACTCAGTACATTCAAAGTACTGACGCATACCTTCTATGTTGTATCGTATCATCATACAGGCGCAGGTTTTTAGCCTCAGCATCGTTACACGATTTCCTTTCGGTGATATCAGCAACTGCAGTTAGTGAGTCCTCATCTTTCGAGGATGATATTTTATTATATTCAGTTATTTATTTCAGTTAGACTTTAGAGTTAATTGGGGGCTTATCCCAGTAATTCATCATTTGTAGATGGCTTTCAAACATAGACTCAGACATTCAATTTGATTTTCAGATGTATGAATTTTTATCAAACTATCTTTCTTAATGAGTTTATTACTAAAAGCTTCCGCATATGTTTACTTAGATTACCAGTGTTATGATAGACCATGGGTTGGCTTGGGGTTACTTGTGACTCCAAGTTCCATGTCTCATCCAGGGTATAGACTCGGATCGTGACAATGGCAGTCCACTTCAACCACATATTCTGCCGAAAATTACTTGTTTATTAAGGGGTCTTGGTGTTGGGCATATTCTTATCCCTATTTGCCATACTTTAATGTAATACCCTGAAAGTACTTAAGATTAGACCTGGAAGTTAAAAGTTGGAAACTGTTGAATTGGGAAAAGTAGCACAGAACGGGCCATGTAACGACTCGTAGTATCTAACCACGGGTCGTTATTTACAGTTTTGGTGAGGGAAGTCTGGGTGGTAGTGGAGACGACGAATGACAAAAAAACTCGTTGCTATAAACAACGAGCCATTGTTAGCAGGCGTAGGAGGAGGCTGGGTTCAGCAGATGGGTTATAACGGGTTGTCAATGACTCGCAGTGAGAAGTGGCGAACCGTGGTTACTGGACGTTGTTTGGTTGTCAAGATTTCTAGTACATGTAATGGATCATGACCACGACTCGTTTGAAGCAACCACGAGTCGTGGTGAGGCTCGTGGTAAGCAGGTTCAGTTTTTGTAAAGGGGAAAGCAACGGTCAATGTAACGATCTGTTGGTTCTGAAGACGAGTCGTCCTGTCTGTCCGTGGTTAAATTTCAAAGGCCAGTATCTGCAGTGCAAATGACTGGCCATACAACGGGTCATCTTTCCTTCCAATGACCCGTTGGACTAATCTGGACAGTTTTCAGGGTAGATTCATTAAGGGAATTTTCGACTTTTCCAAGCTATGGGACCCTAAACTACGTCGTTTTAGCATATGTAAGGTGGGTTTTTAGGGGGATAATTTATTCTAAGTCCCCATTCATGCATGCAAGAGTATAGAGAGCTGATCATAGGGGGATTCAAGGCTTCTCTCTTCAAATCCTTCCAATTTCTTTTTGGGCATTCAAGGGAGATTAAGAATCAATTGTTTTCAGGTGTGTAAGGTTATCAATGGGTGTTTCCTTTTACACCCATGCCAATTCTCTACAATTTCATGAAAATTCTATAAAACATTTATGGGGTTTTGAAGTTGATTTATATAAAAGCTAATGATTGTTAATGGGCTTTGTGATTTTTGAATCTTATCATATTCTAAGGGTTTTTGATCAAATTTTACGATTTAAATCATTTATAATGTTATTGGTTTTGATTTATTTTAAATTTAGCCTAATCATGCATGACCCATGATGAATCGATTTATGATCTATTTTTTCATTAATGATATTTACAAACCCAACATGAATTATGATTTGAAAAGTTGATTTAATCAATTACCCATTATGATTTTTATGAATTTCAAACTATATGCATGATCTACAAGCATGTATGACCTTTATGATTCATGAATTATGTTTTAACAGACCCACGGGCCCTATGTCATGGCTAGTTCACGTATGTACAATTATGTTTACGATTATCATGATTTAACTAGACCATGAATTCATGTATGTTATACCATGAGCACTATATATGTTTAGGAGTAGCATCGAACATCGAGTAGGTTCGGGGCTCAGGTCAAGCCCCGGATCTCATAAACTACGTGCCACCGTAGGTATATTGGGACCTCCCTTGTGACTATCCCCCGCCCAAATGGCCTATTCATGGTGATATCACACCCTTCATGGTTCTACCCTTGGCAAGGTACGAATGGCCTCCCCACTAGGTTTACAGGTCGGACTTCATGTGTGCTCATATGGGGTATGTCGGTTAAGAGAACCTCCTATGTTCCTCATGATTTATGAATGCTTATGATTATGTATTTTGGCTCAAGTCATGTTAAGTTAAACTTTTCTCCTATGTTTACGATTATGTTGTACTACGAATGTTTTGAAAACCTTGAGCCTTATGTTAAGTTACGATGTTTACGATATGAGCATGATGCAATAATTTATGATCATTTATGAGTTTTAAATATTTTAAAATGTCCATTTTACTTGCCTTGCATATTTGGTACATTCCACGTACTGACTGCATACATTCTATGCTGTATCGTTTAATGATACAGGACCCAGCTCTCAGGCTCATCCCCGTCAGTATTCCATTCAGAGTTAGCTATCAGCCTTTGTGGTGAGTCCTCATGTTCTGAGGGCCATATGTTAAGACATTGATGTTCTTTTGTTTCAATTTTGCCAGGTTAGTTGGGGATGTTGTCCCATCAACCCATCTGATTTGATAGGGGATTTTAGATAGTTTGTAGTACTCAACTGATATGTATGTCTAGTACTTTCCACTTATCATGCTATTTTATGTTACGTTTATGTTTCTGCTATATCGTATCTTCAGTATTCCTCCTTAAGTGATATGAAGTTAGATGTATGCTTACGCCATGGGTCGACTTGGAGTCTCTCGGGACTCCTTGTCCTGTGTTACGATCTGGGTCTATGTCTGGGTCATGACAAACTTGGTGTACACCCCGTAAGATTCCCGGCATCTAGATGGCCTACTCGCATGTTAGTTAAGAATATTTGAAAGCCATACGTGCTAGGAAAAGGCCCGGGAAAAGATCGGACGTAAAACCTGTCGAACCACCGCGGAAGGCGCCGGGGCAGAGCCCCTCCGCG
>JACEIK010001259.1:11008-23775 GCA_018107945.1 Datura stramonium
ATATATATACACATATAAATTAATACTTCAAAATTCTTTTGATGCAGAGATATAGATAAACTATTTTTTTTTCTTTTCACAAGTACATAAGTCAAACCAATTAGTACCACCTTGTATTCAGTGACTACTCTAGAAAGTAGAAACAAAAATGAAGGGAAAAAGAATTTACCTTTCCCTTTATTTTTTTACCCAAACCTTCAAGACTTTTACCGTACGTACCACTTCTCTTTTCTTCCTTAGACATTGAAACTCAATGTCTCCATTAATTTGAATCCACACTAGCTAGGTTCGTGTACAATGTGAAGAAATGGACATCGGATATACATCACCGGCCCAACATCGGGTAATTAATCGAGAAATGAAAATGAGTCCAGATTTGATATCATGTGAAGTAACGGATCTTGAGTCTGACTCAACCACAAAAGCTAACTTAAGAAACGTGGATTCATTGACCAAAACTGTATAAAGAAACCAAATCAGCATCGAGAACCGAACTCTTGACATATGGAGAAGTAATTAAAACATCCCCTATATATGATCACGAGATTCTTCATTTTGAGTCGAGACTTCTGGTACATGTTTCAATGAACTCTTACAAAGAAAATACTCAATTCTTGACTAGATGCACCATCAGGATTAATCATATAAAATGTCTCTGAATCTTTTGATCCAACAACCCTATCAAATCTTGCCCTCATATAAGTCATTTCTCCATCAACACCACTAGTACTCTCCTTGTGGTCATCATGATGTAGTCCTACTGGACAAGGAAGAACTCCAGCACCCATTGAAACACCTCTCAGTAGTTGCATAACATGAGCTTCATCATCACTCATATTCTTATTATTATTATTAATATTCCTCCTTATTGAATACCCAAATTTCCTCCCATTACAATAAACACCCCACACAAACTCCTCAAGCACTTTCTTTTTATGTGTCTTAGTTTCACTCTCGAGTGCCAACCTCACTATATCCGATGCCATTTCTTTATGAAATACCCCGGTGAGCATCGGTAGCTCGATGACGAAAATCGGAGGTCTATGAGGGTCTTCTTGAATTGCTAGGCTTACCCTCCCCTTTTTGTAACCAAATAATGTAATTGTTGTGGCTTTATCGGTTAACATTGGCTTGTTTCTTGGACGACCACCTAGTAAGGCAACCATTTTGCAACCGGTTGTTAACATGGGGAGGAGTTTAAACATTTTAAGAATGCCACCACTAGAAGATTTTCTTGATTTCTTGGTGTTTGTGTTTGTGTTAGTAGTATTAGTAGGATTAGTAGTAGTTGTTGTACAATTGTGATGATTGGTGGTCCTTTGGAGCAATGATAATAAAGGAGGGTTTTCAATTTGGTTGAATGGGCTAGAGTATACAGAGGATGGTTTGGGGTTTTGGTTCTTGAATCTAAAGGCCATTTTTGTTGAATGAAGGGAAATGAGAGAGATCAATGATCTTGTATGTATCTTTTGTTATTTATAAAGAAATATGTGAGGTTTGGAGGAGAAAAAGGATAAAAGAGAAGTTAGGAAAAGGCTTATTGTTGGTTAGGTTGCTTTTGGGATCTCTTTTTTTTTTTTTAAGTGGGGGAATGGAAGACATGACTCCTAGTTGGTTAGGGCCCCCTCTTGTTTTTGTTTTGTTTTAAAAGATTGAGATGTCCAACATTAGAGGATTAAGATTATTTATTTTTATTTTAACTTTTGAATATGTATAAGTTAATTTTATTTTAAAATAATTAAATATTATATCAATAAAATACTATAGAAAATATTAATTTATTTAGTATGATAAAAGATAATTTTTATTAAGAAGCACGCACGTTTAAGACACAATGACAATGATGGTTATGAGATGAAATATGATAGTTCTGGTTGATGGATGTGGGCTAGAAATGGTAGTTATAGAGTGGTGTCTAGAATTTAGAGTTGTACTGTAATACATAGCTGGCGATAAAGATGATTATTCATAGCGATCGTACAATGAAAGCTAGTGATACCAACTAGCTACTAATAGTGAAAGTGGCTAGAATAGCGATTGATGGTATTAGTTCACAGTTATGGTATACTGCAATGAAAATTGATGATAAAGGTGTTTGAAGACAGTGACTAGCGATAGAAATGATCGACAGTGAAAATGACTAATAATGATAAATGATTCAAAAATTACAAATCCATTAAATGGACGAACCTAAGTTGGAATAAATAATGTAAAAATTAATAATAAATCAATAAAAGAAAAAGGGGGTTCTTGAAATTTTTCCCGGATATTTTCTTTTGAGGGGACCCTTTAGATAAGTTGTTCTTTTGATTTTCAAATACATTATTCTAATTGGGAATAATATCTTATTGGGTGTCTTTATTTATCTTTTACATAAATATAATGTTTAAAATTGCTAATGAATATATATGATATTAAATTAATAATAAATAAAAAGATTTCTAGTTGACATTATATATATAGCATTTATTTTCTAAAAATGGAAGGAAACATCATAGTATGGTCTTCTCAACTCAATCAAATTTCTATATTTTGTTTTACAAAAAGAATAAAGTACATGTACAAATAGTAAGAACTTACTTTATTCACCAAATAAATAATAATAATAATAATAATAAATAAAAAAAAAACCAAAAAGAAGAGATTTATAGGAGTATATTTTTATTGAAATAAAATTCTATAAAGTTTTGCCGACACATAATATAATGGTTTTAATTCTGTTGCTAAAATACTAGGATTTGGTTTGAAAATTGATAAACTTCGCGCATTTCTCGAGATTTCATTGACCGTTTTTGTTCGGTCTCAAATTTTGGTTGTGCGTAGCCTATAAGGTCTGGTGACGAGTGTCCTATCACTTTATTTGGTCTTCATCACTATTTTTCATATAAATGAGAATTTTCGATTTTCAAGATTTTCGGTGCGTGTTAGCCCACGAATTTCTCGAGATTTGACTGACCGTCTTCGTTCAGCCCTAAATTTTGGCTGTGTGCAGCCTACAAGGCTTAGTGAGGAGTGCTCTATCACTTTATTTGGTTGACATCACTATTTTTCGCATAAATGAGAATTTACGATTTTTGAGATTTTCGGTGTGTATTAAGCCCACAGATTTCTCCAGATTTGACTGACCGTCTCCGTTCAACCGCAATTTTGGTTGTGCGCAGCCTACAGGCTTGGTGACGAGCACTCTATCACTTTATTTGGTCGGCATCACTATTTTTCGTATAAATGAGAATTTACGATTTTCGAGATTTTTGGTGTGTGTTAGCCGGATTTCTCGAGATTTGATTAACCGTCTCTGTTCGGTCCTAAATTTTGGTTGTGCACAGCGTACAAGGCCGGATGACGAGCGCTATATCACTTTATTTGGACAACATCACTATTTTTCGCGTAAATATGAATTTACGATTTTTAAGATTTTTCATGTGCGTTAGCCCATAGATTTCTTAAGATTTGATTGGTCGTCTTCCTTCAGCCCCAAATTTTGGCTGTGCACAGCCTTCAAGGCCTAGTGACGACCGCTCTATCACTTTATTTGGTTGGCATCACTATTTTTCACATAAATAGGAATATACGATTTTCGTTGTGCCTTAGCCCACGGATTTCTCGAGATTTGATTGACCGTCTCCGTTCGACCCTAAATTTTGTCGTGCACAGCCTACAAGGCCTGCTAACGATCACTCTATCATTTTATTTAGACGGCATTATTATTTTTCGCATAAATGAGAATTTACTATTTTCAAGATTTTCGGTGTGATTTAGCCCACGAATTTCTTGAGATTTGATTGACCGTTTCCGTTTGATCCCAAATTTTAGTTGTATAAAAGGCCTGATGATTAGCGCTCTATCACTTTATTTGAGTGGCATCACTATTTTTCGCATAAATGTGAATTTACGATTTTTGAGATTTTCGGTCTGTGTTAGCCCACGGATTCTCGATATTTGATTGACTGTCTCTGTTCAGCCCCAAATCTTGATTGTACGCAGCCTACAAGACCTGGTGACAAGCGCTATATCATATTATTTGGACGGCATCACTATTTTTCGCATAAATGTGAATTTATGATTTTAAAGATTTTCTTTGTGAGTTAGCTCAAGGATTTCTCGAAATTTGACTGATCGTCTCCGTTCGGCCTCAAATTTTGGCTATGCGCAGCCTACAAGGCCTGGTGACGAGCGCTCTACCAATTTTTCAGCCTGCATCACCATTTTCTGCATAAATGAGAATTTGCAATTTTTGAGATTTTCCGTGTGTGTTAGCTCACGGATTTCTCGAGATTTGATTGACCGCCTCTGTTCGACCCAAATTTTTGCCGTGCGCAGCCTACAAGACCTGGTGATGAGCTCTCTATCACTTTATTTGGACGACATCACTATTTTTCGCATAAATGTGAATTTGCGATTTTCAAGATTTTCGGTGTGTGTTAGCCACGAATTTCTTGAGAAATTATTGATCGTCTCCGTTCCGCCACAAATTTTGATTGTACGCTGCTTATAAGTCCTGGTGATGATCGCTCTATCACTTTATTTGGTCAGCATCACTATTTCTCGCATAAATGTGAATTTGCGATTTTCAAGATTTTCGTTTTGTGTTAGCCCACGGATTTCTCAAGATTTGATTGACCGTCTCCGTTCGGCCCCAAATTTTGGCAGTGTGCAAATACAAGGTCTGGTGACGAGTGCTCTATCACTTTATTTGGTTTTCATTACATTTATTGGATAAATGAGAATTTACGATTTTTGAGATTTTCGGTGTGTGTTAGCCCATGGATTTCTCAAGATTTGATCGAGCATCTTCGTTCGGTCCCAATTTTTGATTGTGCGCAGGCTATAAGTCCTGGTGACAAGCGCGCTATCACTTTATTTTAATGACATCACTATTTTTTGCATAAATGATAATTTACGATTTTCAAAATTTTCGATGTGTGTTAGCCCACGGATTTCTCAAGACTTGATTTTCAATCTGCGTTCGGTCTCAAATTTTAGCTGTGCACAGCCTACAAGGCCTGGTGATGAGCGTTCTCTCACTTTATTTGGACGGCATCACTATTTTTTGCATAAATGTGAATTTACGATTTTTGAGATTTTGTGTGTGTTAGTTAGCTCACGGATTTCTCGAGATTTGACTGACCGTCTCCGTACGGCCTCAAATTTTGACTGTGCGCAGCCTACAAGGCATGGTGACGAGCATTATATCACTTTATTTGGATGACATCACTATTTTTCGCATAAATTAGAATTTACGATTTTTGAGATTTTTTGTGTGTATTAACCTGCGATTTTCTAGAGATTTGATTGTTCGTCTCTATTCAGCCTCACATTTTGGCTGTGCGCAGCCTACAAGGCCTGGTGACGAGCGCTACATAACTTTATTTTGACGGCATCACTATTTTTTCATAAATGTGAATTTACGATTTTTAAAATTTTCGGTGTGTGTTAGCCCACGGATTTCTCGAGATTTGATTGACCGTCTCTGTTCGACCCCAAATTTTGTTTGTGCGCAGCCTACAAGGCCTGGTGACGAGCGCTATATCACTTTATTTGGACGACATCACTATTTTTTGCATAAATGTGAATTTGCGATTTTTAAGATATTCGGTGTGTGTTAGCCCACAAATTTGTGGAGATTTGATTGATCGTCACCGTTCGATCCAAATTTTGGTTGTACACAGCCTACTAGGCCTGGTGACGAATGGTCTAAAACTTTATTTGGTCGGCATCACTATTTTTCGCATAAATTTGAATTTACGGTTTTTGAGATTTTCAATGTGTTAGCCCACGGATTTCTTGTGATTTGATTGACGTCTCCGTTCGGCATCAGATTTTGGTTGTGTGTAGCCTACAAGACTTGGTGACGAGCGTTATATCACTTTTTTTTGGACCTCATCACTATTTTCCCATAAATGTGAATATACAATTTTCTTGATTTTCGGTGTGTGTTAGCTATGGATTTCTCGGAAAATTATTGACCGTCTCCGTTCGGCCTAAAATTTTGATTATGCGCAGCCTACAATGCCTGGTGATGCGCGTTCTATCACTTTATTTGGTCAGCATCACTATTTTTTGCATAAATGTGAATTTACGATTTTTGAGATTTTCGGTGTGTGTTAGTCCACGGATTTCTTGAGATTTGATTGACCGTCTCCGTTCGGCCCAAAAATTTGACTGTGCACAGTCTACAAGGCCTGGTGACGAGCACTGTATCACTTTATTTGGACGACATCATTATTTTTCGCATAAAGGTGAATTTACGATTTTTGAGATATTTGGTGTAAGTTAGCCCATAGATTTCTCGAGGTTTGATTGACAGTCTCCGTTTGGCCCCATATTTTAGCTGTGCGCAGCCTTCAAGGCCGAGTGACGATCACTCTATCGCTTTATTTGGTCAGCATCACTATTTTTCGTATAAATGTGAATATACGATTTTCGAGATTTTCGATTTGTCTTAGTCCACAGATTTCTCTAGATTTGATTGATCGTCTCCCGCTCGGCCCTAAATTTTGTCCTTGCACAGCCTACAATGCCTGCTGACGAGCACTCTATCGTTTTATTTGGACGACATAAATGTGAATTTACTATTTTTGAGATTTTCAGTGTGAGTTAGCCAATGGATTTCTCGAGATTTGATTGACCGACTCCGTTTGACCCCAAATTTTAGCTGTGCGCAGCCTACAAGGCCTGGTGACGAGGTTCTATCACTTTATTTGGTTGGCATCACTATTTTTCGCATAAATATGAATATACGATTTTCGATATTTTCAGTGTATGTTAGCCCATGGATTTCTCGAGATTTGATTGATCATCTTCATTCGGTCAAATTTTTGTTGTGCGCAGCCTACAAGGCTTGGTGACGAGCGCTATATCACTTCATTTGGACGGCATCACTATTTTTCGCATAAATGTGAAATTTACGATTTTTAAGATTTTTCATATGCGTTAGCGCACGAATTTTTCAAGATTTGACTGGTCGTCTCCCTTCAGCCCCAAATTTTGGCTGTGGCGCAGCCTACAGGGCCTGGTGACGCGCGTTATATCAATTTATTTGGATGACATCACTATTTGTTGTATAAATGTGAATATACGATTTTCAAAATTTTCGGTGTGTGTTAGCTCACGGATTTCTCGAGATTTGATTGACCGTCTCCGTTCGGTCTTAAATTTTGGTTGTGCGCAGCCTACAAGGCCAGGTGACGAGCTTTATATCACTTTATTTGGACGGCATCATCATTTTTAGCATAAATGTGAATTTATGATTTTCGAGATTTTCGGTGTGTGTGCCCACGAATTTCTGAAGATTTGATTGACAGTCTCCATTTGACCCCAAATTTTGACTGTGCGCAGCCTACAAAGCCTGGTGACGAGCGCTCTTGTCACGCCCCGAGCCTACACCCTGAACGTAACATGGTACTTGAAGCCCCAAGTGACCCCAAGTCAATCCCCGGTCTATCATACACTAGCATTCTGAGTAGACATGCACAGTGGAACTTTTAAATAACAGATTTATCAATTTAAGAAAATGTAAATACTGAAAAGTAGAGAAGAAATAATATATCTAAAATACAATAGTCTGTAATGCTAACCTTAGGTGATTGACATGCTCTTCCTCATTTCTGGAGTACACCAGAATATCATCGATAAATACGATGACCAACATATCTAGGTACGGCTTGAAAACCCTGTTCATTAGGTCCATTAAGGCTTCTGGGGCATTTGTTAACCCAAAGGACATCACCACAAACTCATAGTGACCATAACGAGTTCTTAATGTTGTTTTCGGTATGTCACTCTCTCTAACCCTTAACTGATGGTACCCCGACCTAAGGTCAATCTTGGAAAGCAACTGGCTCCCTGAAATTGGTCGAACAGGTCATCAATTCTAGATAAGGGATATCTATTTTTTACTGTGACTTTGTTCAGCTGACGGTAATCTATGCATATTCTAAGAGTATCGTCTTTCTCACGCACGAATAGCACTGGAGCACCCCAATGGAAGATGTTGGGTCTGATGAAACCCTTATCAAGAAGGTCCTTTAACTGCTCCTGAAGCTCCGCTGGAACCATTCTATAAGGAGGGATGGAGATGGACTGAGTGTCTGGAAGGAGATCTATCCCGAAGTCTATTTCCAGTTCAGGGGGAACTCTAGGAAGATCTTCAGGAAATACATCTGGGAACTCGCTGACAACTGGAACTAACTGAATGGTTGGGGCTTCAGAGTTGGAATCTTTGACCCCAACCAGATGATATAAGCATCCCCTGGAAATGAGTTTCTAGGCCTTAAGGAAGGAAATAAACCTACCCTTAGGCGCTGAACTGCTGCCGGACCATTCTAACACGGGCTCATCTGGAAACTGAAACTTGACAACTCTAGTCTTGTAGTCAACTGAAGCATAGCAAGAGCGTAACCAATCCATTCGACCCCAAAATTTTGGCTGTGCGCAGCCTACAAGGTTTGGTGATGAGCGCTCTATCACTTTATTTGGTTGTCATCACAATTTTTCGCATAAATGTGAATTTATGATTTTTGAGATTTTTGGTGTGTGTTAGCCCACGGATTTCTTGAGATTTGATTGACCGTCTCCATTCGGCCCCAAATTTTGGCTGTGCTACAAGGCCTGCTGACGAGCGATATATCACTTTATTTGGACGGCATCATTATTTTTCGCATAAAAATGAATTTATGATTTTTTAAGATTTTCGGTGTGTGTTAGCCCACAGATTTCTCAAGATTTGATTGACCGTCTCTATTCGGCCCGAAATATTAGTAGTGCGCACCCTACAAGGCCTGCTGACGAGCGTTCTATCACTTTATTTGGATGACATCACTATTTTTTGCATAAACGTGAATTTACGATTTTCTAGATTTTCGATGTGTGTTAGCCCATGAATTTCTCGAAATTTGATTGACCGTCTCTGTTCGGCCCCAAATTTCGATTGTGCGCAGCCTACAAGGTCTGCTGATGAGCACTCTATTAATTTTTTTGGTCTTCATCACTATTTTTCGCATAAATGTGAATTTGCGATTTTTGAGATTTTCATTGTGTGTTAGCCCACGAATTTCTCGTAATTTGATTGACCGTCTCCGTTCTGCCCCAAATTTTGCCTGTGCGCAGCCTAAAAGGCTTGATGACGAGCGCTCTTTCACTTTATTTGGACTGCATCACTATTTTTCGCATAAATAAGAATTTTCAATTTTTGAGATTTTCGTTGTGCGTTAGCCCACGGATTTCTCGAGATTTGGTTGACGGTGTCTGTTTGACCTCAAATTTTGATTGTGCGTAGTCTATAAGTCCTGGTGACGAGTGCTATATCACTTTATTTTAATCGGCATCACTATTTTTTGCATAAATGTGAATTTACGATATTTGAGATATTCGATGTGTGTTAGCCCACGGATTTCTTGAGATTTGATTGACCGTCTCCGTTCGGCCCCAAATTTTTGTTGTGCGCAGTCTACAAGGCTTGGGGACGAGCTCTCTATCACTTTATTTAGTCGACATCACTATTTTTTGTATAAATGTGAATTTACGATTTTTGAGATTTTCCATCTCTGTTAGCCCACAAATTTCTTGAGATTTGATTGACCGTCTCCGTTCGGCCCTAAATTTGACTGTGTGCGGCCTGCAAGGCCTAATGATGAGCACTATCTCACTTTATTTAGACGGCATCACTATTTTTTGCATAAATGTGAATTTCTGATTTTCAAGATTTCGGTGGCTGTTAGCCCACGAATTTCTCTAAATTTGATTGACTGTCTCCATTCGTCCCCAAATTTTGGTTGTGTGCAGTCTACAAGACCTGCTGACGGGCGCTCTATCATTTTATTTGATCAGCATCACTATTTTTTGTATAAATGAGAATTTTTTATTTTTGAGATTTTCGGTGTGTTTTGGCCCACGAATTTCTTGAGATTTGATTGACCGTCTTCGTTCAGCCCCAAATTTTGACTGTGCGCAGCCTACAAGTCTTGGGGACGAGTTCTCTATCACTTTATTTGGTCGGTATCACTATTTTTTTCATAAATGTAAATTTACGATTTTTGAGATTTTCGATGTGTTAACCCACAGATTTTTTGAGATTTGATTGAACGTCTCCAACCGGCCCTAAATTTTCCTGTGCACAGCCTACAAGGCCTGGTGACGAGCACTATATCACTTTATTTGGACGGCGTCACTATTTATCACATAAATGTGAATTTACGATTTTTGAGATTTTCAGTGTGTTTTAGCCTACAGATTTCTCTAGATTTGATTGACCGTCTCCGTTCGGCCTCAAATTTTGGCAGTGTGCAACCTACAAGGCCTGGTAACAAGCGCTCTATCACTTTATTTGATCGACATCACTATTTTTCGCATAAATGAGAATTTTTAATTTTCAAAATTTTCGGTGTGTGTTGGCCCATGGATTTCTCGAGCTTTAATTGACCATCTCCTTTCGGCCCCAAATTTTGGTTGTATGCAGCCTACAAGGCCTAATGACGAGCTCTGTATCACTTTATTTTGGAGGTATCACTATTTTTGCATAGATATGAATTTTTAATTTTCAAGATTTTCGGTGTGTTAATTCCAAATAAATTGGATCTTATTGTATGACAAAACCACAGATTGGGCTTAAAGCCCACGGATTTCTCGAGATTTGATTGACAGTCTCCGTTCAGCCCCAAATTTTAGTTTTGCGTAGAATACAAGGCCTGCTGATGAGCTCTCTATCACTTTTTGGACGGCATCACTATTTTTCGCATAAACGTAAATTTACGATTTTCTAGATTTTCGGTGTGTGTTAGCCCACAGATTTTTCAAGATTTGATTGACCGTCTCTGTTCGGTCTCAAATTTTGGCTATGCGCAGCCTACAAGGCCTAGGGATGAGCGCGCTTTCACTTTATTCTGTCAGCATAACTATTTTACGCATAAATGTGAATTTACGATTTTTGAGATTTTCGGTGTGTTAGCCCACAGATTTATTGATATTTGATTGACCGTCTCCGTATGACCCCAAATTTTTATTGTGTGCAGCCTACAAGGCCTGGTGACGAGCACTATATCACTTTATTTGGATGACATCACTATTTTTTTCATAAATGTTAATTTAAGATTTTCAAGATTTTAGGTATGTGTTAGCCCACAGATTTCTCTAGATTTGATTGACCGTCTTCATTCGGCCCCAAATTTTGGTTGTACAGAGCCTAAAAGGCCTGGTGACGAGCGCTCTATCACTTTATTTAGTCGACATCACTATTTTTCGCATAAATAAAAATTTTCAATTTTTGAAATTTTAGGTGTGTGTTGGCCCTTGGATTTCTCGAGATTTAATTGACCATCTCCGTTCGATCCCAAATTTTGGTTGTGCGCAGCATACAAGGCCTAATGACGAGCTCTCAATCACTTTATTTGGGTGGTATCACTATTTTTTGCATAAATGTGAATTTTTTATTTTTCATATTTTCAGTTTGTGTTAGCCCACGGATTTTTCGAGATCTCTCCGTTCGGCCCCAAATTTTAGCTGTACACAGCCTACAAGGCCTGCTGACGAACGCTCTATTACTTTATTTGGACGGCATCACTATTTTTCGCATAAACTTGAATTTACGATATTTTAGATTTCCGATGTGTGAACCCACAGATTTTTCGAGATTTGATTGATCGTCACCGTTCGACCCCAAATTTTGGTTGTGCACAGCCTACAAGGCCTGGGGACAATCTCTCTATCACTTTATTTGGACGACATCATTATTTTTTGTATAAATGTGAATTTACGATTTTCGAGATTCTCGTTGTGTGTTAGCCCACAGATTTCTCAAGATTTGATTGACCGCCTCCATTCGACTCCAAATTTTGGCTGTGCAAAACCTACAAGGCCTGGGGATTCAAGTCTCATTTCGTGTAATAATTTCACAACAAACCACCACGCTCCGCATATAGTCTCAGGCAAAGGCAAACATTGTCATATTGGTGTCACTATCTCATGGCACAACCGGCACGAAAGGCGGTGGCTAGCTCTGATACCATTGATATAACCTTAGAAAAATCACACCCTAAGAATTGACTATTAAATGAGAAAGTCCAAGACTATATAAGCGTCATACCAGTTTTTCATTTAACCGATGTAAAACTCAAGTCTTATTTTTCACAATAATATCGTGACAACATATTTCTTTCGATATATACACACACACACATACATGTAATGATAGTATATATCATAATTAAACATCGTGATTCTATATTTTTGGATTTTATCTCTATATTAACAACCCACAAGTATTACATGAAACTCACATAAAGGGAGGCTTGAACTTTTGAAGACGATATATAAACCAAAACGCTCCATGCCTATAAGCAAAATGTTTTCATTTAATGGCATGATTTGTCTTTTAAATGAGTTGATTTTAATTTTTTATTTTTAACAATTGAATTCTTATCTAGTAGGAAGTAAATTTTTTAAAGAGCGTAGAGCATACTTGTGAATTAATATTATAATGTAAAAATATAAATTTGTGTTAGGAAAAACTTTTTAATCTTAAAGAGTAAGAATTAAAGACAGCATAAGTTTCATCTAATATTTAATACTCATATTTGAATCTCGATTATTTTAAATTCATATCACGTATGATTTATTTAAAAAAAAAATATTCTCTTATAAAATTACTAAAATTTAAAATCTCTAATTACAATAAAGAGATCCTCTCTATCCCACCACAATATCATTAATATAAGCCAAACATTTAATGTGACCAAGCTCATTGAGGAATAAAAATATTAAAAAAGATATTG
>JACEIK010001259.1:44017-60809 GCA_018107945.1 Datura stramonium
ATTGTATTTTTTAATACTGACTTTGTGATAGTGTATTATAATTTGTTATGAACTTTTACTTATTTGGTAAGATTGAATAAAAATTCAAATTTTTTTGATAGTTTTCACAATTTATGGGTTTTTTATGTTCATGCGAAAAAAATACAACTTTAAAATTTAAAATTATATGTCCAAACAAAACTTAAACTTCATCTTATATAATTTCATGTCACGATTTCATCTCGCATGATCAAACAGGCGCCCTAAATGTCTTTCTATACTTGTGGAGGATTGAATTTGACTTTTAAAACTTAGTTTAAGGTGAATCTTTGCTTTGAATGAAACTTAAGGGGGGAAATCGCAAATTGGCAAAGATTCAAGACAGCCAAAAAACATTTCCCATTCGCCACTTGTATCAACAAACAACAAAACTGGCAATATCAATCCAACGGTCTTTAAATCACAAAGTTCCAAAGAGGAAAATAAATTTTTTTCCGCTGCATAAATTTCCCAATTCCCAACTCCCATCATCATCATCATAATCACGACAGTCGTTAAAAATTAAAGGCACCCTCATAAGAATTTCAATTTTCTGTAACTTGGGCAGTTTGTCCTCTTTGTCTCAAAAAGTCAGAGGAATATGCTATGCAGGTTCCTTGAGAAAAATAAAAAAAAGGTTTCTTGCAGACATCCTCAGATAATATTGCTGAGTCGGTTCCTTAATCCAAACATATATTGGAGTATATACTAAATTACTCCATATAGGCAGACCCAGTTGTTTCTCTCTCTCTCTCAATCTCTTTGTGTCTATCCGCTTATAGTTTCTTAATTGAGGTACCATTTTCTCCCTATTTCTGTTTGTGGAATTGTGGGTATTTCTCAGTTTTTAAAGATGCGTATACAGTTTTAAGCAGTTGCATTGATGCTTATTGTTTGATCGCTCTTTCCTTTTTCACAAGTTCGAACCTTCAAATGTGGAAGTTTTATATATATATATATATATATACACCCAGCATTCATTTTCAGCGAACCCTAGCTAGTTATGGATAAAGAATCTCTGAATTTGATTTTGGTGTGGCTTTTTTGTGAAAAAATTGGGGTCTGATTTGCTTTGAATTTCTTTCCTTTTAGTAAATTTTGAATCTTTAGGACTAGTTCAATTAATGTGATCTTTGGTGCACCCAATGGTGTTTAGTGGTTAAGGAAGTTGGTTGAGTACCATGAGTTCTGAGGTTCAATTTTCAGTAGAGGTAAAATGTGATCTCTTTCCATTTGTCCAAGCCTGTCTGGTAGCTGGTGGGAGGTTGCATGTATCCGGTTGAATTAGTCGAAGTGTGGTCGAGCTAGCCGGGACACTACGGTTATAAAAAAATGTGATATTTGGTAGTGAAGCGAATCATTTTGTTGGGGCAGGTTTATGGTTATGGTTTATGGAGTAGTTTTTTTCTAAGTTCATGGAGTCTTTTAGTCACCTTAGAATAATTTGCATCTGGGAAAACCTGTTAGTTATTTTTTGTTTTTACGCTTACATTTAGGTTCAGGTGGGGATAAGGGTGAGTTTTAGAGTACTTCTAGTTTTAGAGAATCCATAATGTGCCTTAACGGACAAGTTAGTTACCAGTATTGGAATAAATGGACACGGTAGAGCTGAACATATAGAGGATTCTTATCACTAATCTCAATTTCGATGAGTTTAGTCATCTTGATTGAGTTGGAATAGCATTTTGTGGCAGATAATCCTTTCTTCCCCTCTCTCCCCTTCGTTTTATTTCTCATGACATCTGAAATAGGGAAAGTCCATGTATGAAAATTGTAAGCTCAATGCATGCTTTAGTCAAAATTATTTGGATTTAAATCCAACATTCAAACATAGTTCTCTGTTTTGCAGTTGGTTATTGAGAACTAGAATTTATCAGCAAGAACTTTTATCAAGTAAAGTGGCGTGAAGCCAAGTCTGCTTAATGGGGATCGATAAGCAGCCAAGTGGTATTCTTGATACTCTGAAAATGGAGACAGTCAGGACAATCTTTCACTCATATCCTTACCCACACGAGCATTCACGTCATTTTGTGATTGCTGTGGTTGTGGGATGCTTGTTTTTCATATCATCAGATAACATGCACTCACTTATTCAGAAGTTCGATATCAAGTGGTGGTCTATGTATGCCTGTTTGCTCGGATTCTTTTACTTCTTTTCGTCTCCTTTTATTGGGAAAACAATTAAACCAAGTTATTCAAATTTTAGTCGCTGGTAAGTCATCTATTTCTATTTATCATGTGATAACTCATTTGTAGTAAGATCTTGCTAACGAAAATTACTAATGAGAGAACTTCCGTTTGCAGGTATATTGCCTGGATATTAGTGGCAGCTTTGTACCACCTTCCAAGTTTTCAATCAATGGGAGTAGATCTCAGGATGAATCTTTCTTTGTTTCTGACGTTATACGTCTCATCCATTTTGTTTCTTCTTGTTTTCCATGTTATATTTCTCGGGCTTTGGTATCTTGGACTTGTTGCTCGTGTGGCTGGAAAGAGGCCTGAGATTATGAAAATCTTTCAAAATTGTGCTGTAAGTTTTGAGAATGCATCTTAAGCTAACATAAGGTTGCTCTGGTCCTCATCTTATTTGCTTCATCATCTCTTAGGTTATAAGTATAGCCTGCTGTGTTTTCTATAGCCACTGTGGGAACCTCGCCATAGTAACGGAAAAGACATTTGACTGGCGGAATTCTATATGGTTTTCTCTGTGGAATAAGGGAGAGGGGAACACATGGCTTGCGAAATTCATCCGCATGACTGAATTCAAAGATCAAGTTTGCAAATCTTGGTTTGCTCCAGTTGGGTCTGCTAGTGATTACCCATTGTTGTCCAAATGGGTCATCTATGGAGAGGTATTATCAGTCATAATTTAAGGGTTTTCATACTTCCCTTCTGAGAGATGGAGGGTCTTATGCTGTTATTTTCCTTACACTTTTGAATTTCACCTTTCCAGTTGACTTGCGGCGGCTCATGTGCAGAGTCATCAGATGAAATTTCTCCAATCTATTCATTGTGGGCCACTTTTATTGGCCTCTATATGGCAAATTACGTTGTGGAAAGGTCATCAGGGTGAGTAGCTCAATTTTTCGTTCACATGCTAGTGTTTTCTCTTTCCCTGTTAAGGGGGATGTGGGCGACCATAGATAAGGGGCTTTAGATCTGAATATAAACCATTTTGGGAGTCTGATTCTGGAAAATGTGCTCATCTTTTGTGCTAGAATTACTTAGGTAATAGATTGTATGCTGGATTATATATGCTGTCAAAATTACCTACTAGTCAATTAGCTAATGTTCCATAATGGATGAAGGGATTAAGCTTGCCATCTACTAGGGTTAGCTGCTCTCCTTATGGGATAATGCGAATGTTATATTGTTTACAGATGAAAAACTCCTAATTTTCCTGATAATTATTTATTAATTCCTGGCTAATCATCATATTTTTATGCTTTAATTATTATACCTGGTTGGTTCTATAAAGCAAAGAAGGTCTTATGCATATTAAGTATTTTGAAGGCTTAATATTAGCAATTTGAGTAAATTATGAGTTTAATTTTATCAGTTCTAAACTTTACTCTGTTAATTTGCCTGTCTATAGGAGGTTGTTTGCGCCATTGCACCATCAGCCTTATGTAATATTCCAAGGTCTGGTTTTTGTTTTCTAACAGATTAATGTGTAATTATCAACAGATGGGCTCTATCACGCCCTTTATCACTCAAGGAGTTTGAGAAAATGAAGAAAAAGCAGATGAAACCAGAGTTTTTGGATATGGTTCCTTGGTATTCAGGGTATGCTCTTTACTTGCATCTCTTTTTGACCCCTCCTCCAACCAGTTGGCACCACAGTTCTTCAGGGAAGAAAGTTCATTAACATCATCATTAACTGCAATTACAGGACATCTGCTGATTTATTCAAGACAGTATTTGACCTACTGGTCTCGGTAACTGTATTTGTTGGGCGTTTTGATATGCGCATGATGCAGGTATATTATGATGCTCCGATTTCATGCTAGAAACATTCAGCTTTCAGTGTGATATTTCTCCTAGTAAAAAAATTATAATATACTTGTTGTAAGAACCATGACTTTTAAAAGGATCAAGAATATGTGTTCCTTCCTACTTTTAGCAAAGCATTTTCTTATGTTCACAAAGAGTGATAAGTATAGGCAGAATTTAATATGGATTTTATATTTTTCTATAATGAAATGTGCAGTGAGAAGTGTAGATAATTATTCTGAAATTTAATGATTGTGTAAAAGGAGATAAGTAGGTTCACCTTAACATCCTCATCTTTCCCATTGTCAGGCTGCTATGAGCAAGGTTGAAGATGGAGCTAAGCAGGAGGATCTTTTGTATGATCAGTTTAGTGAAGAGGATGGTATCTGGTTCGATTTCATGGCTGATACTGGTGACGGTGGAAATTCTTCCTACACTGTGGCACGCCTTCTTGCCCAACCTTCAATCCACGTCCAAAATGATGGTTCCATGCTTACACTGCCACGTGGACGCCTGCTTCTTATTGGCGGTGACCTTGCGTAAGCTCAGATTTTCTTTATAACATTAGTGTTTTTACATTCTACATGAGCAATTGCATGTAATTTGTTCAATTTTGGCTCATAATAGCATCACCTTATGAGTTAAAGCATACTTATTACCCAACTATGCTTACTTCCCATATCATTTGGCTGGATATAATGTGTCCTCTGGCTCTCTTAGACATCTTCTAAATATCTAGGATTAAAATCTTGTGCATTTATGCCTATTGCACATGTTCTTCCTCAACTGATACTTACTGGAGTGACTTCTGTATTCACTTGTTCTGTCCATTTACCAAGTTGCTGAAAGAACTTTCATGTGTTGAATAGAGCTTGTCAGACATGAAATATAATTGTTGAAGCCGGTGATTTGAGCTACTAAATTCAACTTGTTGATCCACCTAATATTAACATTTATATATATGTGTGTCAATATGGTGTGCTTTCTTGTGTATCCTAGTGCTCATGGACAGCTTGGGAGATTTGTGCTAATTGTGGATACATCTTCTATAATTTGTGGCAGTTGTCTCTTGTCAGGTTGATGACTTCTGTGGTAATGATAAGGTGTTATGTTGCCTTTGATGATGTTATACAAAGCAATGATTATTACTTGCCTGTGAGTTGCTAGTCAAGATGACTGAGTCGGTTCATTTCTCAATTTTTAAACCACAATATAATAAGATACAGTTTGCATGTGCAACACATACTTTATTTACCGATTGGATTAACAGAATTACATTAACATGTCAATATTTGATGCTTGAAAATCATGAAGAAATGTCTGATAAGTAGGCATCAACCTCAATGCTGACACCAATCCTGGGGCAACCTTTTGAATATAATTAGTGCGAAAAGCAATTTCTTTTCCTCTGCATTGAATGCTCAGATTTGCTGTCCAATCACATTCTGAGATATTACCAAGCATGACTTTCTCTCTATAGCATCAATTGTTTGGCATATCATTTTGCAGAGATGCCAAATTGACCCTAGCCATTTTGCTTCTTTAAATTCCAGAGCCTTAGAACTTGGAAGTATAATAGTGTTCAAACTGTATTTAAGTGATACTCATTTTTGGCTTTCCTGTAGGTATCCGAACCCATCAGCTTTTACATATGAGAAGCGCCTTTTTCGTCCCTTCGAATATGCTCTTCAGCCTCCAATCTGGTATAGGGAAGACCATATTGCTGTCAACAAGCCCGAATTACCTTCCGGCGTGACTGAACTCAGGCAGTATGATGGACCTCAGTGTTTTGTCATCCCTGGAAATCATGGTTAGCCTAGTTTCTAAGGCTGTAGGCTTATACTTCTATCTTTATAGGAGAGATGTAGAGATCTCTTTCATGTTATATCTAGGTTTCAATCGAGCAGTGTAGCTCATGTAGGGTTTTATTTCTTGTCTTAGTTAAAGTCCTTTCTGTGTACTTCTGCAGACTGGTTTGATGGACTTCAGACTTTCATGAGGTACATTTGTCACAAGAGTTGGTTGGGTGGGTGGTTTATGCCTCAAAAGAAAAGCTATTTTGCCTTGCAGCTTCCGAAAGGGTGGTGGATATTTGGTCTTGATCTTGCTCTACATTCTGATATTGATATATACCAGTTCAAGTTCTTCTCAGAATTAATAAGGGACAAGGTATCTTATTTGTACTTTCTAGCCATAGTTGTCTTGTTGCATTTTATGAGTCACCTATATAGCTGGATATGCCAAAATTCATCCTACTTGTTCAAATGTAGTTCTACTTAACTGGACATAATATTTTTGTGCAGATATTGGCTCTTAAGTGTTGCAAAACATGCTGAACCACTAGGTTAAAGTGGTAAATGATAATGAATTTAAAAAAGGTTCTTATGGTAGATAATGGTTTTCACATTGCTAAAATGAGTAATGGTAGATGGTAATTGCTCACATGTATAAGTCAGCAATGGTACTGGTTTTTATAACTGCAGTTGATTATACTTGGTTAATCCTGTCATATAACAAGCTATCTAGGGTTTTGCCAATTGAGAACTAGTTTTGAAATTCCATTAGACAGT
The DNA here is from genome assembly GCA_018107945.1 of Datura stramonium. Taxonomy (NCBI): domain Eukaryota; kingdom Viridiplantae; phylum Streptophyta; class Magnoliopsida; order Solanales; family Solanaceae; genus Datura; species Datura stramonium. Next base: position 50,599 of record JACEIK010001259.1, read on the forward strand.
TTTCTTCTCCTTTTCCAGCAACACATTTAAGAATTATAAAGTTGATTTTTTTCTCAACCGAGGTGAACAACAACAACATACCTAATGTAATCCCACAGGTGGGATCTGGGGAGGATATCTCACAGGTGGAGTTTGGGGGTAGGGTGCACGCAGACCTTACCCCTACTTTATGGAGGTAGAGAGACTCTTTCCGAAGACCCTTAGTTCAAGTGCAGCAAATTCAAGTAGTTATGAAAAGGAAATACAGAAGTGAAGGGAGTATGCAACTAATGGGGAAAGCACTACAAAGCATGCAAAAAAGGAACGGTAACAACAACGAGATCGTGTGATAACCTATGTTGCTCGGACTCTTCAAAAATGTCGACGGGTGCGTGTCGGATTCTCCAAAAGTAGTGTATTTTTGGAGAATCCAACATGGGTGCAGCAGTATTTTTGGAGAGTCGGAGCAACATAGGTGATAACCAAAATAAAATAAACAAGGGATGGTAACAAATATCTAAAGGAAATAACTACGATTGGCAGTACAGTACATGAATAGGACTAACACTACAATAGACACGGTTCTCCAGACTATCATCACACTTACCCTGCCGAAAAACTAGACTTTCTCAACCAAGGTTATTTGGACAATATGTTACCTTGTTTATTTAAATCTAAGGTGGATACGAGTAAGATCTGGACTTCATATGATACTCAAAAAGCAAGGACTTAAACAAGGAAGAAGCAAGAGTGGAACAATTTAATGCCCCTCCATATAAGCGTGTCATTCTTGTACTTTTTGGTGGATGTTAGGAAGTAGTAATGGAAAATAAAATCGCTGTCCTTAAATGACATTGAATTAAGCAAGATAGGTACACCACTATCCTCTTTTACTTGTCCTACCTTTTAATATTAAGATGGAGGTGAAGCTAGTTAATTGCGCTTTTCTGGTACTCTGAAGGAGATATTTTAAAGCACTGTGATTAAACATTGGAAAGTTAGCCACACTTCTACAGGTGGAGAAGTATGATTTAACATGTGGCTCTGTGAAAAAGTTATAGTAGATACCTTCATGAAGATGTTAGGTATCTTGCAAGTGGTATATGTATAAGGTTGTGGATTCATCACTCTCACCAATGAGTTAAGCCAAACGAATAAAGCAGTAGTAGTTTGATGACTGCAACCTTAGTAGGAGAGGATCTGCTCAATAAAAGCAAAACATAGATGCTTAAGAGTTAATCTGAAAGAGTTGTTATGCTCTAGTTGGACATGGAAATTGTGAGAGGAGTTCAAATTTTCCTTGACAGCTTATGCTTTTGTTTTTGTGATTTTGGATTTAAATTGCTGTAGTATACCCTCAAATTTTCGACTTCCCCATGAGACTCATGTGGTAAAGCATGTAATATACAAGTTAGGCAGGAAGGTTCAGATATTGGCCATAGGGTTCCAACTTCAAATTTTTGAAAGCATGTCCTCCTGAAGGACATCCCTCCTGGTAGATTGCTTTTGCCGATAAGAATTGAATATAGCGCTTGCTAGGGTGTTGGACGGTAAGACAGTGAGTTGAAACTTGAAACTGTTATGGTTTTTTCAGTAAAAACTGTTAATAAGACCGAGTATATTAACTTGGAAGTTTCAGTTCAAACTTCATTACGTTATTTTCTGTTTTTTTTTAAATTCCAGCTTTTAGTTAAATTTTGGAAAGATCACGGTGATCGTATAGAGATTTAATGATCCATAGATTTGGCGTTTACAGATGGTATGATTCTATCATGTTCATATAGATAGCTGTAGGTGCTTATGGGATTTGGGACTAGTGCACTTGATTTCTTGTGTAGGCTTGACATCATTTGAAACTTTTGTCAAGCATTACTTGTTGCTTTCTTATAAATTTGTGCATTCACCATGTCCCTCCCCACCCCAGAAAAAAAAAGCCCACCCACCCCAATCCCCTTTAAGAGTTGAGAAAGCTTTAACAGTTGAAAGCTTTAACCCTTCATTAACGAATTTCAGGTTGGTGAGAATGATTCTGTGATCATTATGACACATGAACCTAATTGGCTTCTTGATTGGTACTTTGATCAAGTTACTGGAAAGAATGTCTCTTACTTGATATGTGACCATTTAAAAGGGAGATGTAGACTTCGAATTGCAGGGGATGTGCATCATTATTTGCGCCATAAGTTTGTTCCATCGAATAAACCAGTTTATGTCCAACATTTACTTGTTAATGGTTGTGGGGGTGCTTTTTTGCATCCGACACATGTCTTCAAGAATTTCAACAATTTATACGGAACATCCTATGAGAGTAAAGCACCTTACCCATCTTTTGAAGATTCAAGCAGGGTATGAATCAATCTCCATTATGTTACATAGACAGACTATTTTGTGCTTAAATAAGGCCTGTGATATGCTTTGTAGTCAAAATGAGGCTGTAATCGCTTATAAATATTTGCAGATTGCTTTGGGAAATATATTGAAATTTAGGAAGAAAAATTGGCAATTTGATTTTATTGGTGGCATCATATACTTTGTGTTGGCCTTTTCTATGTTCCCCCAGGTAACTTTCTATTTGATTTTCGATGTATGTCTTTTTAGGGCTACTCTAGGTATCATTATCCATACTCTCCCCCATGGTTCCCAGTTTAATAAAAATAATATCTGACAGCTTAAGGTGAAGTTGTATATCAAACTAATTTAAATCTCTTAGTTTTAGGTAACGGAAATGTTGTGTTGCACTGTCTGATTATTCTCATTGAAGAATCAGTTGTTTCCTTCTATGAATATAAAACTTAATTGTAAAATTATCAAGCTTTTAATGTGGTAGACATTTATTTTCGTATTGTTCCGTTTAATTTTATGATACATTTTTTTAGAACATTCATTAAATTATCCATCTAAGTGTACAAATCAGCATCCATTAATAGTTAAACATGTTGAGTTTTCATTTTTTTGTTAAGGTAAAGTTTAGTTTGAAATGGTGACTCTTAAATATAAACTTATGGTTTCTTTTTTTATTTATTTATTATTTATATGGTCCAGTATATAAATTTGTGGATTGATGATTTTTCAGTTCTGTTTTTATTGCTTTCAGCATTTTAAGTGCATTTTATGTCGTTTGATATGGGGTATGGGATAGACAAAGTTATCTCATGGATTGGGATATCTCATGGAATTAGTTATCCCACCATATATATGGGATAACTTATCCCATCATTATGGTATANCATTATGGTATAAATGGTGGGATGAATAATCCCGAGACTAACTAATACCTTTAACCAAATGCCGGATGAAATTATCCTGCATTTATCCCAGGATTATTATTCCTTATCCCTCATACCAAACAACCTCCAAGTGATCTTATATTTTGTTGTCAAGTACATCAAATGTGTGATCATGTGATATAACATTCAGTTGGATGTGTTCATGTAACACGTTTAGTTAAATGTTTCATTTCCTATTTTCTTCTAGTGTCAGCTAGATCACATTTTCAAGGATGATACATTTTCGGGTCACATGGGAACCTTCTTCAACACAGTGTGGGATACATTTATGTATATGTTTGGACGCTCACATGTCTCCTTGACCGGCGCAGTGCTGCTATTAATAATTGCAATATCCTTTGTGCCATCCACGGTGCCTTGGAAAAAGAAAGTAGTAATTGGGATTCTTCATGTGTCTGCACACCTGGCTGCAGCTGTGATTCTTATGCTCTTGCTGGAATTAGGCATTGAGACATGTATTCGCCATAAACTACTTGCAACTTCTGGTGAGATTTTGCATTTCATTTTCTGTTGTGTGATTGTCTTGGGTGTGTTTTTCCATGTTCAGTTGGTCAAAATTTTTGGTAAACATTTTCTTTAGGAAAACAAGTTCCTTCAAAATGAGGAAAATGACTTCCTTCGTGGAAGTAGGGGAAACAGATTCCACAATTGATATTCTATGTTGATTGTGTCCTCCCATCGCCCAATACACCGCTCCTGCTCCCTTACCCAAACTCCCAGAGTATTTATCTAGATTATCTACAAATGCTTTTAGGATAATATTTTTTGCTTATGTACCAAAAATGAGAAAATAAGCAAGAAACCCACTTATTTTCCTTAAGAACATTTTTCAAGAAAACATTTTCCATGGAAAACATTTCCCTTCATACCGAACACACCTTTTGTCTTAATTTATTTTCATGCATATATTCTGTATTCAGTTTTCTCTTTGCCTTAATTTCCTGTCTCAGTTCTGACTCAAATGCCCAAAGTTACATGAATTGCACCTATCTTTTTGAAATAATCATTTTCACCTAGTTCTCTTAGCTAATAAGAACCTCCTCTTATGCCCATTGATCCATCTTTCAGACTCGAGGCATTTGATACCATGACCTGAGTGCTGAGAATTTTCATCCTTTTAGAATGATACGAGGACCTTGAATCCATTAATTAACTACTCCATTGAAAATGGAGTTTTACTTGAGCCTCTCTAGAGAGATTACCTAGCTAAGCGCCGATTTCTTGTTTCATGTTCTTGCACCTACTTCCTTTGCTAACTACTGGATGTTGTAATCCAGGTTATCATACTTTATATGAATGGTACAAATCTGTGGAGAATGAGCATTTTCCAGACCCAACGGGTCTCAGGGAACGAATAGAACATTGGACATTTGGCCTTTACCCGGCATGTATTAAATATCTCATGTCTGCTTTTGATGTTCCTGAGGTAAGAATATGCCCCATCACAGTATTGCTTTGTGATGACTCAAGTCACTTAATTATATAATGTCTGCCTTTAATCTTATGCATGCTTTCAGGTAATGGCAGTTACCAGGAATACTATCTGCAAGAATGGGATGGATTCACTATCTCGAGGGGGTGCTGTAATTTATTATGCATCCGTCTTCCTTTATTTTTGGGTCTTCTCAACTCCAGTGGTTTCTTTGGTTTTCGGAAGCTACCTATACATTTGCATTAATTGGCTTCATATACATTTCGACGAAGCCTTTTCATCACTCCGTATTGCTAACTACAAGGCATTTACACGGTTTCATATCAACAACAAAGGAGATCTTGAAGTTTTTACCCTTGCAGTTGATAAGGTACTTTGCCACTTCCCAGTATAAACGGGTTAAGTCAAGAGCTCACTCCACTACTTTACTTTGGTGAAGGAATTTGTGGCAGTTGACATTTATGATTCACTTTCATTTTCATAATAGTTTAAAGTGACTTTCAACATGAACAGTTTCTGCAATGTGGATGCAAATTACCCATTCTGAATCTTATAAAAAGGCTACCTTTTGGAGCAACGGTAAAAGCTGTCACCAGGTGACCTATAGGTCACGGGCTCAAGCAACAGTGGAATCATCCATTGATGCTTGCGTCAGAGTAGGCTGCCTACATCACACCCCATTGGGTGCGGCCCTTCCCTGGACCTTGCGTGCGGGATGCTTTGTGCACTGGGCTTCCTTTTTGTATCTGAACCCTCCTAAGACCCCTGAATCATCTAGAAATAGAAAAAATGCATTCCCGAAGTTGGACTTAAGCTGTTTACATTTGGCGATTCATCTAATATCTGTCATTTTGTAGGTTCCGAAAGAGTGGAAACTGGATCCTAAATGGGATGGAGAGCTAAAGCAGCCGCAGGAGCCAAGTTACCTTCAGAAGTTCCCAAGCAAATGGAGAGCAGCTTCCCCTAATCAAGATCCTGTAAATACTGTACGGATTATTGACCAATTTGTGATTGAACAGACTGAAAAAACATGATTCAGAATTAATGAAGGGGTCAGTTAATCAATTAACTCATTTGATTACAAAACTCTTCTACTGTCATTCTGTACAGATAGGCTTTAGAATTTAGGTGGTAACTGATATCAGAACCTTTCTGGATAGGAACCAAATTTGTAAAAGCTCTGACAAAGGTTCATTTGAAATCATAGTTGGGAAATTTTTATCTTTGCTTTGTCATTAGGCACTTCAAATATATATAGTGCTGTATATTACACAAAATGCGGAGGGTCTATCGAAACAACTTCTCTACCTTCTCGAGGTAGGGGTAAGTTGAGCGTACACTGTATCCTCCTCAGACCCCACTTGTGGGATATTATTTTTTTTTCTTTTTTTGTTGTTATATTACACAAACAGGATTGATGTCTCTCATTTCATCCGTAATGGGATTGTATCCTTGCTTGGTCTTGGAAAGTTTGCACATCTTATGACCTAACTTATTAGTTAACTTTTGAGGAGTTAGCCGAACATTCGTTTTCGTTACGTGGTATCAGAGTTGGAGCACATTTTAATTCATGGTTTATCCAATGTGGGGCTGCCAGGTTATTGAAGGAATGACATGTATTTTGACTTAGAGTAACTTAAGTGCTTTGATCAAAATAAAGAAATTCATTTTCCACATTGATCAAAAGCCATGCATTTTCTCCTAAATGTTTTGGTCAATCATTCATAAAAAATATCAAAGGGAAGAGAGAAAAAGAAAGCTAAATAGAGAGGTATTTGTTGGAGATTCTTGAGATCTTCTTACCTCATTGAACTTTCAAAATATTTTATATATGATGTGTTGACTAACAAACAATAGTTGCTCAAAATTTGATAATTAAGGGTTGTTAGTTTACAAGATTGAATTGGGCAGGAATTCATGGGAATCTCACGGGATCGATTCGTTCTTTTTCTCTGGTAGATGGTCAAAACTTCTTGCTGAGTTTGAAATATACAGAGACGTCCACTAGAGATCCAAGATTGTTGAAGCACTTTGTGTCTGTATATAATTTCTGACCGCGCTGAATCTCCATAGCCAATTTTCTGTCATATGTGTTGTATTTGCCAACTATAGTTAGTCTTCTTTAAGAAATGTCTCATATGGTGTTCCCTTGAGCTTTTTCTGGACTTCATCCCAATTCTTAATTTGTTGGGACAAAGGACCTTTATGAATCTTAACTTGACCACTTCTGAGTTCTCTTTGAGGCAACCCAAGAAACTCTTGGACATCAGCTAGTTTCTGCACAGACAGTAAATAAAACATTGCTGTTATGTCATCATGATTATATATAGTTTGTCACCTTTAAGAAGATCAATCGATCAATCAATTATGCAACAATCTCAAACAAGCTGGGATTCGATTGGTAAAAGAACGAAGGGGTTCGAAGTATGATGGTCAAATCTTCTTGGTCTTAATTTTGAAATAAAGTTCATATCATTGGAGAAAAAGGGACGAAAACGCACCTCAATTATGTGGGAAATAGAACATATTTTCCCCTCCGTTCAAATTTGGTCTCAAAAATGCCCTTACCGTGAGTGGACTGGCTCAGATATGCCTCTCGAATCTGAGCAATTCCATTACTGGTCGACAAATTCTATACCAAATTCTAACGGGGGTCGAGTTTGTTATATTTTCCATAGTTGAGGGGCAAATTTGAGTCAGTCTGCTAAATGCAAGGGCATATTTGAGACCAAATCCAAACGAGGGCAAAGTTATAGTTGAGGGGCAGTTTTAGCCATTTTCCCCGGAAACTAAACAAAAAGTACTATGAAGAAAAACAGTTTTGACTCTCCAAGTAATAATAATGTCATATAAATTGGAACAGAGAGAATACGAGAGCCATACCGTGCGATTTTGGACAATGTCTTCATAGTAAAGAAGAATGTGCCTAGTGCTCTTAAAACATTCCAAAGCTCTATTAGCCTTCCTCTGTGCATGCCTCAAATTTGGTATTAGTAATGACATATTCACCTCTGGCTTGTATTTTGCCAATACTTCAGCCTGAAAGAAGATTTAGAAACATCAAGTTAATGACATGAGAACCGTGCCGTTTATGGAAGTGTTTTCATGAAAAATATTTTCATCGCAAATGCTTTTATGAAGAATCATTCCTTGAAAAAATGCCTTTCAGAGTTTGGTTGGCGAGTGAAAATTGTTTTGTGAAAATCAATAGCAAATCACAGAGTGCTTTCATGAAACTCTTTAGAAAATGAAAAACGTTTTTTTCGTTATTTTTGAATAGCTTTTGGAGGATCGGACTCACAACTCGCAGTATTTTTGAAGAGTTAGAGCAACATAGTCACCATTGAGCGGGAGAAGGACGGACCTCATATGGAGAATGGGTATGAGATTTGTGTGTTCCATTCAGTGGTTTAGCATCCTTGTCATAGGAATTAGCAAGTAGAGAGATCACTCGGCGCAGCAGATTTCTTCTGAATAGTAATATTGCAGAGACACCTCTTCTGTTGAAGTAATCCACTATCTCCTCATGATACTCCAAAGCTCCCTTCAAGTTCATATATATTAAGAAGTTGAGAAAATTTTGAAAAATTATCAACTAATGCACCTCTAGATGAAGAAAATTACCACAAATACGGGGTTTATCGGTGAGATTTGTGAAACTAATCATGACTTTATGCTCAACGGTTAATGAAACGGATATATATTCAAGTAGAAAGAGTTGAATTTGAGGCAGAGGAGATAACTCGAGTTATTGAAAGACTATGATATTAACATCCTGTACCATCGGGGAAAGGCGAATGTAGCAGTTAATGCCCTTAGCCGAAAGTCTATGGGCATTGTAGCATAGTTACGGCGTTTCCTATTAGCACAGTCGTCTCTAGTGACACAGTAAGAAAATTATAAATACGAGAATCCGAACTTGTTAGCAATCAAGGAGGGGGAGTCCTAAAGAAAGAAATCACTGAAATCTCAGCAGAAGTAAAAAATGCTAGCTAGGTAATTTTTCCTTCCTATCTGCCCAAGCTTCGGTGAACTGACGGTGAAATAGTCGAAATACACATAAACTGTCTCAAACACCACCGACACCAACAACAACCCGTTATGATCCCACAAATGGGGTCTAGGGAGGGTAAAGTGTATGCAGACCTTGCCCCTGCATTGAGAGTTAAAGAGGTTATTTCCGATAGACCTTCAGGTCAACGAAACGCATTTCAAAGAAATTTGGAGTCTCGAACACCGCCATTCTCGGAAAAAAGACCATCAACAAGAAATGAAAGACTTCTATATGCAACATTAAGGTGTTCATATTTAGCAGAAACCAAGTCCAGTTAATCAACAGAACTGAAATAGTACTGATACTTACCTGATTAAGCATCCACTTAAATCCAATTGCAGCTGAACATTCATTCTTGGATGAGCTGCTAACCCAATCAAGATTAAAGACATTATCCATAATATCCAATATTACTGAAGCATTAGTCCTCCTTGACTTAGCACCAAATATTTCTCCATTAGAACTCACATTTATATGACTATTTAATAATGTCTCAAACCATCCACTCCCTGATCTCTGCATCGACAAAATCGCGAAAAATCGAACAGGATTGCAAGCACATTCCTCCCTACAACTCAATCAAAAAAAAAAAAAAAAAACATGTCACTTAATCCTATTCAATCTATCTAAGCCTCTACTAACACCTATGTTGTTCCGACCCTTCAAAACTATTGTTGCACCCGCAGAGAGAGACCAGTCAATTTTTTCAAAGAGTCCGAGCAACATAGGCTAAAACCATAAATAGGAATTCTATGTTGCTCAAACTCTTCAAAAAATGCCACGAGTTGCGTGTCAGATACTTCAAAAGTAGTATTTTTATTTTTTGAAGGGTCTGACACGAGTGCAAGGAAGTTTTGAAAAGTCCGAGCAACGTAGAGAGGAGGAAGGATACATATTTGCAGCTACCTGCTAAAAGTTTGAGGCTTTGGGAAATGCAAGTAATGGATATCTTCTTCTTGAAAAATAGGATAATGACAAGTATGCCTGTTAATCACATGGATGCTTAGTGATTTAGCTTGTAAAAGATAATTACTTGTTTGGTTTATGCACATTGACAAGATGTAAATTCCACAAACCACTGCAAATACTAAGAGGACCAATCTTAAAGATTGCTTAGGTGACTTTATCACAAACAAATCCTGTTAAAAAAGAAAAAAAAATCAAGAATCAACCCCCAAGTTATTTCAGTACTTAAACTGGATCAAAGAATCTAATTAACTTGAACAAAATAGGCAAAACTAACCTGGGGTTTCCATAATTTGATAATCTCCATAAAAAGCAGAGGAAAATTCAAAAAGAAAAAAATTGAAAAAGTTTTGGGTTTTGCATTGTTGTTATTAGTTGTGAATATTGGTGTAGAGTTTTAGAGAAAAGTATGGAGAAAGAAATGGTCTGAACTTAGAAAGATTCAACTTTTTCAATTGAAATCTTGAAAATATTTATTAATTATAATATATGT
>JACEIK010001259.1:63217-78003 GCA_018107945.1 Datura stramonium
TATACCTAACTACTAATATTATATTTTGAAGTTTAATTTTCAATTTAATTTAAAGGGGAGTCTTGAAATAACTGGTAAAATTGTTGTCATGTGATCAGGAGGTCACAGATTCAAGCCGTGGAAACAGCCTCTTGCAGAAACGCAAGGTAAGGCTGTGTACGATAGATTGTGATCCGGCCATTCCCCGAACTCCGCACATAGCGAGAGTTTTGATGGACCGGCTTAAACTTTTATTGTGTCTTTAAGTTCAGTTTTATCAGTTCAAAACTTTAAAACGAATTGTCTTTATAAATTTCCCTTTTTTTAAGTTCAAAACTTCGTGAAGTGTGTCTTTAAATTCAGTTTTTTCAATTCAAATTTCAAAAGTTCAAACTGTATCTAATTCAAACTTCAAGTTTGTGCTGTGAAATTTAATTATTGTAGTTCTAACTGATGGAGTTAAGTGATGGGTGTGAATTGAGAAATGGAGGGAAATAAATTGGAGGGAAAAGTATTTTTGAAATTTCCATTGTCCTACATTGGTAGAAAAAAGGGAAACGTGAATGCTTATATTGAGAAGCATATCTTCTAGCTATTAAAGAATTGAGAAGAAGATCTCCCCTCTCGACGTTGTCATCGCTCGACTCGAATTCAGATTCGTTCAAATGATTTGATTGATATATTTTTTGAACCAAATTTATTTTAAAAAATCCAAATTAACTGTTTCGCGCAACTGGAAGTGTCTGCCTTGGACCGGCGAACCGCGGCTCTTCACCTGCGAAACGCCGGTGCCAGCACAGAATTTTCTGAGAGATTCTGTGACAGACCGGCGTGGGCCACGAATCCTCACAGGCGAAACGCCGGTGCCAGCGCAAGTCAGGCCGAATTATTTCTTTCCCAAACGGTAATAATTCCGAATAGACACCTTCTGAACAGGTGTTTTCACACCAGTTAACTTCAGATGTTTGGCTATAAATAAAGACCTTTTGCCTTCATTTTTGATACACTTTTTCGAGACTTTTGCTAGCAAGTTTACAAAATCATTCTGCATATTTTGAAAAATCAAAGTCGAGTCTATTGTGTGATTCGTTACCGTTCTTCGAGTTCGACGAAGTTATTGGTGTTTGAGGTACTGATACACCATTAACAAGTTAATCCGTTTTATCTTGGGAGAAAGTAATCCAAAACCTCGAGTACAGTAAGGGGATTAAATTCCTTAAGGACACACAGTGTATTTTGTGGACTCGGATGTTATTCTTTTCTTTTTTTACATATTTGAACACAAGCCTCTAACACTAACTTCAGGTAATTGGAGAAGCAGAAAAAAGTTAGGAGATTAGGAAAGAAGCAGTAATAATAATGACTAATTTGATGTAGTTTTCTTACGATTTGAACGATTAAAGTGATGCATATATATATCTTCACAAAATTGTGTCATTAAGTTTGAATTTCACATCTCAAACTTCAAGATTTTGTGTTTTAAGTTTGAACTATGTGATGACTCCGGTAAAAAATAAAGTGACGAAGCTTATATGATCTGAAAGTCATACTTGGATAAACGTATCCACTTTTCATATACGTGGATGTCAAAAACTCAATTTATGTTACGGATGTTATGATATGAAGGAAAATGTTCTCCAAGAACTTTTTATTGGAAAATAAGTGGTTTATTTATTTATTTATTTATTTATTGGTGTTTGGTTAGTAAGAAAAAAATATTCTCTCAAAAGCATTAAGGTATAATACGGTATTAAAAAAAAAAGTTCAATCTAGGGAAATACTATGACACTGGACCTTAATCCCTACCCTTTAACCCAGATCCCTGTCCCAACCCTGACACGAGACCAACCTGACCCCAACATCGATCCCAACTCGATACCCGACTCATGAATCTGACTTATTTCATATAGAAGGTAGGATAAGTTTTCAGGTTATAGTCCTAAAATTATAATCATAGTTTATCCTGATTTTAAATTGCCCCAGAACATGATCCTCTATCCGACCTAACCCTGGTCTAATCCTAACCCAGGATCGACCAACCAACCCCTCTCACGATCCTATATCCGACACTGACTCGAGACTTAACCTTGACCCTGATCTCAAATTGAGATAGAAGATCTGACTCTGAGTCAAGACCTGACCTTAACCTCGAGTCGAGGTCGGGTCAAGCTCCAAGTTGAGTTTAAATCCTATGTCAGAGTCAAGGGTCGAGTCTCGGGTCGGGAGTCAGGTAGATGGGTCTCGATCTGAAGGTCAGGAGTTAGATCTTGAGCTCAAAATCAAGGCTGGAAGTCAGGTTTAGAGTTAGGGTGGGGATCGAGAGTCGAATCTTAGGTCGGGGTGGAGGTAAGGAGTCAGGTTTCGAGTTGGGGTTAGGGTCGAGAGTCGAGTCCTAATTCGGGGTCAAGTTTTAGAATCAAGATCCCGAATCCCAAATCAGGGTAAGGTATTTTTAGAGTTTACAAAAATGGCCATGTTAAGAGACTTTTGGGAACTGATGCAATTCTTGCAGGTATTGATTCTCAAACTGGAGTTTTTCAAAAGACATTTCAAATATAGTCCCTGATTCTAAAGCTTATGTTTGTATTTATCTCCCAACTAATTTTAATAACCAAAAAATCTCACTTGTTATTTACTTCCATGGTGGAGGATTTTATATGTTCACTCCATCTTCGTCACACGATTATAATTACCTTAATACCCTTGTGTTCGAATTGTGAATTATCGTGATTTTGATTTATTGTAAAAGACCCCCTAAGTACCTTGTTCCAGTTGCATATGAAGAAGATTCATGCAAGCGCTACAATGGGGATTTTCCCGTTGTAACGGCGACAACCTTGAGTTGTGGCTGGATGAGAACGCACGAATTTCGTGCGTATTTTTCTGTTCGCCAACAACACGGGCACTAACATAGTGCATAATGTGGCTATGGTTGCCAGAAGTGTTGACCCGGAGCTTATGATGATATTCTTGGTGTTGCTTTAATTCACCCATATTTTGGGGGGATCGAATCCGATCGGGTGGAGTGTTTGTACCCAGATAAGAGGCAAGTGTGGACCGGATGTGGTCGTTCGTGTGTCCTTCGAATTCAGATAATGATGGCCCAAGGGTAATCCAGTTATGAAAGGTGCACCAGGATTAACGAGCCTGCATTGTTAGAGAGTCTTAATTTGTGTGACGGGAAAAGATATTTTGAAGGATACAGGGTGGGCCTATTATCAAGCGTTGGGCCGGAACGTGGGGATGAGTGTGGTTGAGATCCAAAAAACACAAGGGGAGGACCATGTATTTCATTTGAATGATTTACACTGTCAAAAGCCCAAAGATTTTGATTAAGGATTTGGCCCATTTCTTCAATAGGGAAATGCCTCATTTTTCTTTAGATGTATTAGGCTTTGTTATGTCATGGATTTATGAAGTATAATATTGTCATTTATTTAATGTTCTCTAGTTGTGGTTGAACAATTTGAAAAATATTTGTATTATTTCAACACAATCTTACTCTTTTGAGTATTATAAAATTGCACTATAATGCTAGGTTAACTTATTAATTTTAGTGTTTAAACAAAAATATTAAGTAGTTATTGGTTAAGCATTTATTAGGACCAAAAAAAGTTAGTGTAGTAGGTCATCTCTAATAGCATACTAATTTCCCAATTCCAAATCTTTTTTTAAAATATAATATTTTTCAATTCTCATCTCTTCATAATTGACTTCTAAACTCGAGTAAACATAGCAAACCAAAGATGATTCTCACAACTACAAGTGTTGTAATTGATTGTCATGACGCTCTAACACATATCATTATGGCGCTTTGAAATATTATGATCGCCACTTACATAAATGTATAACAACATTCTTTTGAATATTCTGTCATACGATTTATTGAAATTAAATAGTTATTAAATATAAAAATAAATATTATTTTAAAAAATTAAAGAAGAAGTAAAATACATACATTAAAATAGTGAGAGTATTTTATCCTACTACCCTTAGTGAACTTTTACTTCATCAATATATTAAAATAATTTTTTATTTTTATTTATTTGATTTGGAAAATTAAGATATAATTTAATATTTAATTTGTGATAGCTCACTTTATTAGGTCATTGGAACTCGGAAATTTTCAATCTGATCATCAAGCGTGAAACAAAGGAAATCACAGAAGAAATTTTGCTAAAAATGCAGAAACTGATACTGATACAATCACTGTATCGTTCCGCATGTCGCAGATCTTCAGTTTTCAAGGTTCCCGCAGCCGCCGCAGCTACCGCCGTTAACCACCAGTCCCATCGCCACCTTCATTTCTCATCCCCGTATTTTTCAGCTTCTCCTAGAACCCCTTTTCGTGGTACTAGCATTTTCATCTGTTTTTTCGTATATGTACTTTGATATCTGCTTATATTCCCATGTTCTTGGAAATACCCAATTTAAAGATCGTATTTTTATTCCGCTCAAATTGGAAATGTCTACGTTTTTTAATCTTTTTTATTGTGTGAAGTTGAATTTATAGTCTAAATAGGTGTTGAGGATTCTTATTGCTGATCACTGACTTGTTTGAGATTGAGACATTGTCCAAATGGATGTTGTTGTTAGAAGTTGAATTCTAGTCTGCTTATTTGAAGAAATAATTGGGAAATAAAACATCAAGTACAAAGATGGTCCATAACCCCATTTTGAGACTGGTATGATTCAGTTCAACAATTTGTTTCTTAAGCCTATATAAAAAGGAGGGTGGCAAGTAATAGTCTAAAATGATTGATACTAGTAAACTCTAACTAGTTTGTGGTGAATGGTTAGCATCTTTTTTATGATTAGAAATTTAACCCTGGTCCAAATGGAGCAGAATGGATATTTATGATCATATAGTCAACCCCAACTTGTTTTAGATTAAGGGATAGTTGTTGTGGTAAGAAGTTGAATATTTGACTCTCTATGTGAGTTTAACAACGTATAGTATGTCTCAAGCTCATATAAAATCAAGGTTGTTTTAGGTTGGAAGCCAACATATTGTCGTCAAACTATGATTCATATCGGAAATGCCAACTAGTTTAGGATTGAGGCACAATTGGATGATTGAAGGAATTTGTGGCTAATTTTCAATATGATATCTGATTGGAAGGGATTTTCCTATGAGATTATAGTGCATAGCTTATTGATTTGATCGCAATATATAGGATCTGAAGTTTGATTTTACTGACTGTTAGTTTTTTTCTTTTTCTTTTTTTTTTTGCTATGAGACACATTAATAATACAATCACTTGGGAATGTGAAAAACGAATTTTAATTCTTTTATCATTTTCTTGCTCTTATTTTCACTTAGATGTTAGATTCTCAATCTCATAGTTTTTTCAATCTTCTTTTGTTTTTGGATGCGGGGTAGGGGTAGGCCTGTGATTAGCGGAGAGGAAGGTGAACGAGGGCAGTAAAGGAAGGTCCCTGCTTGTAAAGATGCAAGGTGTGACTTGCAACTTTTAGACTGGAACCTTATTCCCATTCTCTGATGTTAACTATAGTAGTGCTGGTTACTTTTAGGACTTCATTTCTCTTGTTGTTTTTAGTGCATCTTCTATTCAATTTCTGATTGCAGCAGGCATATTCTTTCCTACCATGAGTGCTAATTGTGCTTATATAATTTGACGGTAGTTTGTACTAGTTTCTAAGGCAAATGGATTTCTGACAGTGGCATTGAAACCGCAAATGAATCTCAGAGCAGGACATTATGCCACTGCAAAGACATACTCTTGGTAGTGAGCATGGTTTTGGTAAATGTTTAGATCACTCACCCTGTGATTAGTGTGGGCATGTACAAACGTACTAGTGCTGGTCCTCGGTTGGATTCTGGAGAACATTACTTATATTGAGGGTTGGTACAACCTATTTAGGATTTAGTTGGGTAGAAAGGTCCTCAATGATTACTTTTACAAGGTTTTCAGAAGAGTGATTACAAGTTCTGTATCTGCAAATCATGAAGCAGCTTAATAATCATTAATATGTAGTGCTTTTGGTTTTCTGGATCTTACTTCACTAATGTACAACTAAATGGATTTTGCTACATTCTAGAATTACGACATCCTTTGACAACGGCAATAGGAAGCACACGTTCTTTTAGTGAGGATGTGGCCCACATGCCTGACATAAAAGATCCGGAGGTCAAACGAGCTTTTAAGGACTTGATGGGTGAAAGCTGGGATGAGCTCCCAAATGCAGTTGTTGGTGATGCAGAAAATGCATTGACAAAAAGTACTGATGACAAGGTTGGTCAGGAAGCCTTGATTAATGTTTTCCGTGCAGCAGAGGCAGTGGAGGAGTTCACAGGGATTCTCACATCTCTGAAAATGGAGATTGATGACGCGATTGGTTTAAGTGGTGAGGTAAGAGGAGTTTAAAACGACGGGCTTCATTCACGTTTTCTCAAGTTCTTGCTGTTCAATTATTTATATTGTTGCAGAATGTGAAGCCTATGTCAAAAGAATTCTCTGATGCATTCCAAACAATATTTCAACGTTACATCACCTACTTGAATGCTTTTGGGTCAGAAGAGGGATACTTGAAGAAGAAAGTTGAGATGGAACTAGGGACAAAGATGATACACTTGAAAATGAGATGCAGCGGCCTTGATTCTGAATGGGGAAAGGTACTATCTACTTTGCAGCAAGTTGGTTCCATATATTTCATTTTTCTTATAATAGGTTATGACTTCATCACAAGCAATATCCGCAACCCAAATTATGTATGAGGGCATTAAAATGGCAGTGGGAGGGGGGACAACCTGAGTAATTTAAGAAAGTCAAATAATTCTTCTAAAGTTGTGGTCAAGTAATCCTTTTCATTTTACTTTTGAATTTGTTTCGAAAAATTAATAGTCAAACTTTATACAGTGTTAGCCTTTTGTAGTTCATCCTTCAAATTATGTTCTGCATATAAATCTACTATCCAAAAGTTAGTTTAGAACTCTGCCAACTTGCGATTATATGTTGATAGAGTTGGGTTCAGTTTCTTCTGGAAAATTAATTTCTCTATTGTTGCACTTAGTCTACTGACCCTTCATTTTTCAACATGTTCCAGATTTGTGTTGCATTTCACTATTCTAATTATTTCTGCACTTCCCTGGCCAAAACTTATTTGTTTTACATAACCAGATTATAAATTTGTTATGTAGATAACATTAAGCATTTTGTTTTGATACAAATTTTACCATTCTAATGGAAAACTACTATTTGGTTGTAAGCTGTGATTTGTTTACTTTCTTGCATGAATTGTTTCAAATACAGACTTCCATCGTACTTCATCGAGTACCACTAATGAGAATGTTTCTACAATATAGAATAGACATTATTATGTGATCTCCTGAAGGAATTATCATTATCTGTTTTCTCAGAGTGATTTTTGGCTCTCTCACTCCAGGTTACAGTTCTTGGGACTTCGGGACTTGCTGGTTCCTATGTTGAGCAAAGAGCATAAGCCTTCAATGATGACTGAAAGTCAGAAGTTCTTTTGTCTTTAGGTCACTTATATAACATTTTCCTGGAAAGAAAAAAGGATGTTTTAGATAATACAGGTTGCTAACAATGTGATCCATTAAGTTGCACTGTTCTTTCACAAGTTTGACAACGTGATAGCAGCAATGCAGTTGATACTAATCCTAATAATTTCAAGGAGATAGTTTCCTGAATATTCAGAAATATAGGTTTTCATGTCAATCGATTCAGGTCGACTGATGAATCAGGTCCACTGGTTTAATTTTTCTTGATTGGTTATTGGACATGGCACTGTGTGGTAGCCAGTTTACTTTTATCTCTTTTGTGTTCAATTGGACAAACTGAATCTATGAACATCTTTGATTAACGCTAGTGTGGAAGTTATGCTAAGTGTATGCCTGTTGAGAGAAGTGTGAGACAAGAGAAGGGACCACTAAAAATAAATTTTTAAACATGTGAACTATATAAAGAAGCTGTTGTCAGTTATGCAAAGATTGTAGCCATTATTAAAGAACATAGTTCATACATAAACATAAGATCAGCGTCCTTTCTCCATGGAAAATGTAAAACTGCTTTGGGGAATAGAGGTAATTGATTTAAAATGCCAGCTATCAGTGCATCTTAACCATTCTAGAACTCTTACGCCATGACCAAGAATCAGATGGTGATTTTGGCAAAGGTGGAAGTAACAAGGCTTTTTGGTATAGACCAAATGGCCATCCTTCACAGTGAGATAATTCCTGAATAACAGAATGCATCCCGAGATCTTGGAAGTCAATCCTGTCTAAGCTTGATGAATGTGAAAAGATCGTCTGAGCTGTGACAAAAGCCTCAAAGCTTGTGGCACTTGAGCAGGGAGAAAGACGACTAGCAACAGAGTAAAAATCTTCCCTTTCTTCTGTTTCTTGATCTTCCTTGTCCTCCTCCTTTTGTCTTAGTCTTGCAGAGATGAATAAATCTCCTGTTGTTGGAGAGAAAGCCCAGGTAAACTTGTCAGTTGTGATGGTTGTCTTTCTTCTGCATTTCAACTCCATGTACTGACTTATCACTGCTGATATAAATACCTGCTGATAAAACCGCGAAACAGTTTTCAGAAAAATATGAGCAAATCAGCAGTTAATAGCATTGAACTTGGAAGAATATACATGACTTTAGATGAGTACTTCCTCTTCATCATCATAGTCACAAATCGGATCATCATCTTCTGGACTTGAATGTGATCTTTTCCGAAAAGAATGGCAGTTGGCAAAAGCATCCTTGAGGGTTGAGACAAGGAATTTGAATCTCTTAGAATGATTTGGAGATTCTTGATTTGGAGAAAAGCCCATGTTTTTAGAACAGTTGCTGAATTTAGTTGATGAGAATTGTAGGTGAAAAGTTACCACAAACAGAACTATATTCTTTGTTAGTCATCTAACTCATCTCTATTCTGATTTCCCATTTGAAATTCCTGCTTGAAAGTGGCCTTCCATCTTGAAAATATGAGGCTTTAATCTTTAAGGCGAAGACTTCAGCAAAAGGAACCTGCAAGGTATTTTCTGAAGCTAAAGCAATGAACTTCTGAATTTCTTATTGCATACAAGTAAACTTGGTGTTTCTTAGTCATGGGCAAGATGCTAAATTTGTGGTGAATTGCTTTCACTTCAGCCTAAAGTTAAGGGGGAAAAAAGGACATGGTACCAAATAATGGCCACTTGCAGATCCATTCATATTTTTCTTGACTGAAATAGGAAACCAAACATGTCTGCACAAAATGGTTTTATGGAACTACGCAGAAACGTTGGTTTGGTTATAGAACTCTTTAACATGGATCTTAAAGTCAATGTCCTCTCCAGAAATGCCCAGTTGAAAACTTTTCACCCAGGAGGTAAGAGTTCGAGATCAAAGTAGTGAACGGGTACGTAATTCGTGAGTTGAAAGCTAAAAAGTGTTATTTAATGAACCTGCTTAGTATTAGATTGTTAGTAAGGTAAAGGCTGACCAAGCCAATTATGTTTAGCTGGTCTTAGATTGTTAGTAAGGTAAAGGCTGACCAAGCCAATTATGTTTAGCTGGTCTTTTTGGATGATCAGCTACACTAGGAATCCACGCGTGAGATAGTAATGCTTTCAGCTATTATATTCACACACGATTCCACACGTCTCGTGCTATTCAAATTAAAGCGTAAGATAGTGATGCTTTTGGTCGACTAGACTTTTGTTATCTATGATGCAACATTAAGATACTGATGCTTTTAGTGATTAGACCTTTGCCATCTATGAGACTTTTGTCATCTATGATTGCAACATTAAGATATTGATGCTTTTGGTGATTAGACTTTGCCATCTATGATGCAACATTCAAACTGTTTTGCCCAATAGCACGACATTCAAACTGATTGCACGATGTTTGTATTGCTTTCCCACAACACCGTTTCCCAGTTTAGTCTATTTGTTTTCTATATCAAAATCGAGACATTGGACATTCTTTAAAACAGTCTTTGGCATATAAATTGCATTTGAACACTCAAATATAAGGTGCATTTGGATACAAACAAATGAAAGAATAGCCCCCTCATTTGGCCTACAAACCATTTTAGAATTAGTAACAGGAAGAAAAAAAAGACCCAAAAAGAATTTTGTACTTCCTATTTTTTCATGTCATTTCAATTTCCAACAATTAATTTAGCAAAAAAATCATAGAGAACAATGTTTCCAACACAGTTACAGTTACAGGTGAACATCTCTATGAAGCCTAGTATCACCATTGATCAGTAAGCGGACTTTAAGTGAGCAAGATCCACAAGGAAGCACAACAGATGTTGGCAAAGATTTAGATGTTAACAAAGATGTTGTATCCCCATCTCTTGATATTGAGCAACCCGTGTCTGCCAATTCCAAAGAATCGATAACGTAGTAGTCACCACATCTACAAGGATAAGACAGCTCTATGATATCACCAGAATCGTGAACTGTAAGGTCATCTAAGCTGACATCTTCAGCAGTTGCTGCATCCTGTCTCAAAGTTAGCAATTCAGCATCATAAAGTGCACGTGACCTCGGGTTGCCAATGGTTTCCCATGCTCTCTGTATCTCCAAAAATTTGTTTTCTGTCAGACACCCAGAATTGGATGTTTCTGATGCATTTTGCTGCTTGTCTGGATGAAAACAAAGTATGGCTGAACGATAGGCTTTACGGACTTCTTCTAAATTTGCATCTTCCTTCACACCTAGGATTTCATAGTGGGTTTTATGAAACAAGTTGCTGCTTGAAATCATGGCTCCCTATATCAAGAAAAATCTTTACTGCAAATAAACACACGGAGAAAGGAAAAAAACAAAAAAGAACTTAGGAGTGGAATCTTGAATAAAGTTTAACAGTTTCTTTCTTTCATTTTTTTTTGGGACAAGTATCAAGAAGAAGAAGATGTGCGTACAAAAGACTTCTTAACAAAGTTCAAACAGATATAACAAAAAGAAATGTTTATTCTTCTGCAGTTTGGGATCATTCCTCTAATTGAGCTGCAGGACTTGAATTTTACATCCTTCAATATGCACCATCATTCAACTCGCTCCTAGCCACCCATTGCTAGAAAAGAAAGTCCATTTATCACAAAGAGAGAGAGAGACAGAGAGAACTTAAGTAGTGAGCCAATAAGCAAAACTCTTAGCAACTGAAAGAAGCATGATTACCAAACCTGTTCTCTAAGTTACAATGGAAATGACATTAGACAAATTAGAGTTAGCAGGTTCTGGTGCCTAAAGTGTTTCCCTTCACTTATGGCATGCATTAACAGACAACGATCATCAATGGAAAATGCACAGAAGAAATGCAAGCAAGGTACAGAAAAATGAAGCACCAAGCAACATAGACGTTGCAAATCAGATTGGCAGAGGTTAATGGCTGACGTCAGAATCAGTTGCCTTTCAGATGGCCCTGCAGAAGTAAATGTTTTGTGTCTTAACTGGCCATCTTAAAATAGTAGACTTATTTCCTCGTAAGCTACAATTCAGCATTGGAAGTAGAGGATCTAGAGGAGGATTCAACAATCATGTAAACAGACCCAGAAAGAGATCAACAGAGCCTTGCAGAGTATAGATCCCTCATCCTTTCAAAGCTTGAATTCCTTAACTTTAAGAATAAACTAGAATGGCATTAATTCCTCTCAACCTTCAAAAGGTAAGGGACCCCACTAGTAGGATTACATTGGGTATATTATTGTAGAATGGCATAAATTGCTGTGATAACTTTTTTGCCTCTTTTCATCATCCTATAGAGTTAACTGTCAATAATGTCTTTCAGTGAAAAAACTAATGGCACCTAGTTCGATCCTCTCAAGATGCAAAATTTAACAGGTAAAAGTAGAGACTGTCAGTCCCTTGTTTACACAAGATTATAGGCTCAGATAGATCTTCTTCCTCCTACAACATTGCCCAGAATCAATGCTGCGATCAGCCTCCCAATCAGGAAGTCAACTTCTTTTGCCAGTAGAATTTCAATCTAGCCACTTCAATTTATGAACACATAGTCAATGGAACACATCCCATTTCTTTTCACTTCGCAGTGAATCTTTTTCTGCTTATAATTTGCATTTATCAGTGTCCGAACTTCAGTATGTCCACGGAAAAGATCTAAGAGCGATAGATCTAGTTTCACAACTGTAACCCAGAAACGTTTTCACCCCACTATGTTTAACATTTAAGCTAAAATGGCTTCTCTCTATAAAGACAAAGAGACAAACAACAAAAAAAGAGTCAACATATAACTTAATTTACTCCCTCACCCATAAAATTGCCACATTTAGTGTTTGATTAGCAAGCACTGTGCTAGCAGAACAATGCTTATATTTAAGACCTAGCCAAAAATTGCCAAAGCCTATCACTCTAGGCACCTGAGAACACTTGCAGGGAAATAGTCAGGTATCAATTGGAGAGAGGTCAGCAACAGCTATTTGCTACTGACTTTACTGTCAACTTGTGTTTTTTATCCCCAGTGTTCGTAAAGTAATTGACCAACTTATGGGAAATATGATAAACAGGAAGACACGTATCACAAAAGAAGGAAGATAAGCAGGAAGACTCAATTAACTCCTTATGAGCATGGGGTAGCTAACTCTGGCTTTCGTGGCACTCACGCAAGGGGAGGTCGGCTAGCTCTCCCGGCTGAGTTCGGATGTGATCACACCAGTAACTGAACATGAACTGAACATAAGTATTGCGAACAATTGCAGTAACAGGTAGTGATACTCGTCAACATAAGTAAAATTATGAAAGTTAAGCCAAGTAACACACTAGTCAAATAATGCAACATAAATTACATGTATCTACGTTATTTTCTTATTCTAAGTTTGTAGTGAGTAAAAGTGTGGTAAACTAAGCACTCCCTTTCTCCCACAAGTAATTAGTCTTTTTGATAACTATGATTGTCCGGGCCAGCTTGCATATTCACGAGATACATGTCACCTCCCACTCCCACTAGTACCAAGTACCGGATAACTCGCTCCACCAAGACTAGAATAAATAGGAAAAAATCACCTAATGGTTTTGATTCTCAATCCATTTCATTGACCATTAGGACACACCCTTGGATGCCCCACAAGTACTTAGACATAAAAGTCTTCTCTTAGGAATTTCATCAAACACATAAGAGGCATGGGTTTTACTAAAAAAAATTCTTTTAATAAGTAAGCCTTTTAACTTACCTCGAAACTTTAGCTCAAAATTACTTCTTCAAGTTCTCCGTGTGTTCAACAACGCATAATCTACAAATATGACTGTGGACTTTATCATTATTATATATCCATACAAGTCCCAAAATAATCCATTTAGGCTAACAAATAACAATTTGGCTACAAGCCTTCTACAACTCATATTCCTAATGAAATTCCACATTTCGAGTTCATAAATTTATTTCATGAAATAACTCGGGTCCTTGAAATCATTACTAAATTAATTCACAGCCCAAAGCTTCTTCTTTTACCTACTCAACAATGGTGAAAATCTCTTATTTTAGGATCAGCTCAATCCACGAATTTAATAGTGTTTCTCGCTTGAAAATACACCATTAATATCCATTTCATCATCATACATGAACCAAAAAGAAAAAAAAAGAGAGATTACCTTGCTGAAGAAACTCTAGAAATCCTCTTCTTAAAGCTGTTGGATCGAGTCCTTGAAATAATACTAGAACAATATTCAGCAATTGTTGCAGGTTATTGTTTTCTAGTAGTACTTGCGATCGCCGATACACTTTCCGGCAAAGAAGGCAGCTTCCTGCTGCGTTTTTTTTCCTTCTAAAACTGACGATTTGGGCTTGTGATTTATGCTATCATATATAAATACTTTTCTCAGAAAATATTTTTAATAAAATCTTTAAATATTAAAAATATTTAGAAAAATTACTTTTTAAACTTTTTTTTTAAAATTTTTTTAGCCCAACCAAGGTAGATGGTGGATATTTTAGTTTGCGGTGGTGACGAATTCAAGATTTTCAATTTGAAATGCTAACACACTCATGCTAACACACTTCATGGCTTGTGAGCATATATCCTATTCGATATAGTCTATCTGTCACTCCTATCCTCGTGGCCTCGTCCCGGAAGATTTAGAGATTGTATCCCGTGTGATGCACGTATTTAATATATATTTTTTTTTTATATATAATAGTTTATGATTTATTATTAATTACATACTATATAAATATTTTAAAATAGAACAATAAAATATAATATATTTTGTATGATTAGAGCTGACATGTAGAGCTATAATTTCATATATTTTTCTTCGTTTTAATTTATTTGTCCAATTTTAATTTGGCACTAAGCTTAACAAAGTAAATAAGATTTTTAAATTTTGTGGTCTTAAATTAAACTAATGATATGTAAAATATATTAGAGTTTCCTTTAATCTTAAGATCTTAAATATGACACATTAAAAGTTGAAATTAAAGAGTAGTCAAAATAGAATTATTTTTTTTAAACAGACTAAAAGAATAAGAAAAAATAAATTGAAATAGAGCCAATATTACTTTTCTTTTTCATTATATTTTCTCATTTTAAATTTTTATAAGATTTTATTAATATTTCAGAATTCTCTATCATTTTATTATATTTATCAAAATTTGACAATGTATATAAAGATTTTACAGTATGTTAATATTTTTACCCAATTTATAGTATCATTTATATAAATTCTAATCTTTTATTTTATTTTTAAAAAGGTTCTACACCACCAAACTAAAAATTGATTAAATTTCTTATAAAAACATTATCCATCTAAATTTTTATTAAATTTAAAAAATATATAACTAGACTCCTTTAATATTTTCAATTGCTCTAATGTATTTCAT
>JACEIK010001259.1:113344-125569 GCA_018107945.1 Datura stramonium
ATACAACAGTATATTCAGTCTAATATCAACAAGACAATAGGATAACGTTCTATCTCTCCTAGTATGCCATATATCCATCGCAACATCTTCATTTTTACATATTTAGTTTTTTAATTAGATTTTTTACCCGATGTTTAATATCATATTGAAGTCCCTATTTATTTTGATACGCATCACATAGAGGTAACAAATTTAGTTCATGAAATCATAACCTGTTCAAGTTTGGGTTGATTATTGACTTGCTCATTTATTAGGTCAACACATAATTCAGCCTATCAAAATTTAGGGTAATATCTAAGCCCAAATTAAATTATGAGAAATTTTGTCAAAATATTTTTAATTTTTTAAAAATTTGATATGTTATATATAGCCATAATAAAGAAAAATAATAATCTTATTAGATACTAAAAAGTTATTAAAAAATAAATAAAACAGTTAAAGCTTAGTAATAATTGGGCGGAATATGTTATAACCCGTTTTTAAGTCCATCTCAGTTCATGTAACTTTTGAACGAATTAATAACCAACTCATTTATTAACTCAGTTCATTTTAATCCGATCAAATTCAATTAATCTGTATTTAACACCTGTGACACCATTTAAGACTCATAAGAAAAAGCATGAAATCTAGGTTTCTTAAGCATAGTTTGGTACAAGGATTTTAAATTACACATCCACGACAAAGCAGAATATCTAGTAGATTTCTTAGTAGGAGTTTGGTATGAAAAGATTTGGATGTTTATGTCATATTCTTGATGATTTCTAAAGGAAACTTGTAGAAACATGTCAATTTGTCAAGTTGTCTATTCTTTTTTTCATTTATTGTTCTTTAATTTTTTTTTTTTTTATAGCTGTGCAAGTTACAATTCCATTCAACTAACAAGTTGTCTATTCCTTTTTATTTATTTTTTAAAATCTTTGCAAGTGACAATTCCATATAATTACTGACGGTAATTTTGCTTTATTTGTGGCTGTAGAATTTTTTATATTTAAATCTTTTTATTTGGACCAATGTCTTATCTTTTATAGTGAATCTATCTTTTATGTCATCTCAGGTCCCATTTGCTTAATTTTTGTTTAGTTTAATTGTCCCATCCAAGGAAGCAAATCCATCTATATGATTATGTCATCTTAGATTGACCATTTAAAATTGTTATGTTTAAATTTGTCCTTGCTCAGGACTTGTTTTGTTAAACTAATACTGCAAAACAAAGTTAATCACTTAATCCTCATCCAAGAATGTTTTAAATAAGGCGATTATCTATGGTTTAGTGGGACTAAGGATAGTTAAAGTATTAGCTTAGTGGGTAAGCTTTTTAGCATAGAGTACATGTGATCTACAATCCAATGTACTTACGATAGACTTGACTACCTTTTTTCGCGGCAATAATAATAATAATAATATTTCATTAAGGGAATTCAAAAGAATGCTAAATGCTAAACTTGAGAATACTTAAATCAATATTTATTTCTTAATAGGAAGGTAACAGTTTTAATTTAGCGGTAAGATTCATATAGGGCCTTTTGTTAAGTTTTTGGGGTGACTTCGATTAGGATTTGTATCGGAGGACATCTTAAACATTCTAGGATTAGGATTTTTTACGGTCTATATAAATTTGACTTTATTGGTGTATTTGCAATTATTTTTCATTGAGAAATAATAAGAGTTGGTGAAGGGCCGTCGATTTTCTTTCTCTTGAAGGTTTCCTACTTAAAATTGTGTATTCTTTCTTTTCGTTATAAGTGCTTTCATTAATCATTGTCTTATAACAATTAGTATCAAATCTCAGTTCGAGTGAGCAATGACACACGAAGGGAAGATACGTATCGAGAAATTCGATGGAAATAATTTTGGATTTTAGAAGATGTAGATAGAGGATCACCTCTATCAGAAGGATCTATACCTGATGCTTGGAGGAACGAAGTCGACGGAGATGGAACAACCGAAGTGAGATTGTAGAGAATAGCAGAAGAAAAGTAGGAATTGGAGAGACCTTCTGCTAGCCCAAGATCGTTAACTAAGCTCGGAAGATTCAACTAAAGAAGAGGAAGCTACAAAAGGTGAAGGAAGAATTTGAATAGGAGAACTTTGTTATGGAAGAAGACTTCTTGAATTGGCTTATTTTTTTTTGATTGGTTACAAATGACTAAGTTCACTCCTATTTATACTTGTGTAGGGATGGTTCTAGATACATAAAATCTAGACTATTCTACCCTCTCGTACAAATATCTAAGTGTCTAGAATTTCTAGATTTTTCTTAAGTACAAAAAAATATCAACGATATTACTCCATAACTTTCTAGAAACTCTTCTAAATATCTATNCTCCATAACTTTCTAGAAACTCTTCTAAATATCTATGATATTTATTCTATCACAAAAAAAACTTTAATTTTTCATACTCCCCCTTAAAGTTATTTTTTAGAAGCTAACCCACGCTTGTCACGGAAGAACTCAAACGAAGCTTTGATCTGTGCCTTGGTGAATATCTCAACAGTTTTTGCCTGACTCCTCTTCCTTCTTCAAATGACGAAGATTTTCCGTCATTGATTGACCCTGCAAAGAAACAAGAATACGTATTGATAAAATTTTCATCTATGTAGCGGATCTTGTCAATAGTCCTTTTTGGCTCTTGCGAACCACGCGAATCATCTTGAAGCTGAGTTTCACGTTCTTGAGTTTTCAGGCTCCCCCTTTCTCTTAGTTCCTCGATAACTATATCTGGAAACATACCAATATTAATTTTCTCATTTATGTCGGTGATGATCCGACCATCATTTTCTGTGAAGCCTTTGATCTACCACCAAATTCTCTTTTCAACTCCTCGATAGGCTGTTCGACAGCTTCCGAAGATCATATTGTTTGTATCTCCATTTAAAATTTAGTCTTCTTGATCAACTTCTTCATATATTTGATCTTTTGATTCTCCATCTACTTTCAATATTTTCTCTGAGTTAGGGATTGCTTTTGATATGATAGATGACTGACCAAAGACTTCAACTTCTACTACATCTCCCTCAACCCTTTCTGCGAAATGATCACCATTAACATATACAGTTTTAGACATTGTCTCCTCATGTTCTACTTTAACTTCCTCCATGTTCGGACTTATATTATCAATTTCAAGATTTGATTCTTTGATTTCCTCGATAGCAGCTACCACATCACTAGTCTGAACGTTATTAGAATCTTCTTGCTTCTTGTTGATGACAAAATTGACTTCCTTCTCCACTTGATGGACAATGTTATCTGATCCTGAATTCATGATCCAATCTCTTTCAAAATTAATGGAAGTCATGACATCTACTACTCGAGTCTCGGTTACGAAGCACCTTTCCCAGTCTTCTTTTTCTGCGGCTTCATTAATTTGAGCCATATTATTGCTCTCTTTGGCTCGACAATATCTTCTTATGTGTCCTATTCTGTCACACTGATAACATCTGGGAGGCTTCTTATCATGATTATTAGAAGACTCTTCCTTCTTTCCTGGTAAGCTTGAACCACTTTGGAATCGAGAGTGCGACCTTTCTCTTATTTTTCCGTTAAAGTTCCTTTTGTCAGCTACAACAGAATTTCCTTCCCCTTCTTTCATTGATGCCTCAGCCATCTGTTTCGCTAGTAGTTCTTGTGATGACAAAAAATTCTCAAACTCCTCCAAGGATAGATGTTGAGCCCATCCTTGAATAGATATAACACATAGAATATATACTGGCTTCAATCCAAGAATGATAATTCTTTTCATTCGTGCTTCAGAAATAGCCTTGTCCGGATTTAATAACGAGATCTCAGAACATAAGTTCTTAATCTTCAAAACGTACTCGGCAATAGAAAGATTACCTTGAGTGGTGTTAGCCAATTCATTCTCCAATATCTGTAGCCGATCTTCATTCTTCTTGTTGAACAACTGGTCCAGGGTTTTCCATATTTCATGAGCTGATTTACACCTTATAATATGGTCAAATAAACCAGAGGAGATAGTCCTCTTCGGGATGAACTCTGTCTTTGCGTTAATTTGCTTCCACTTCTTGTATGTGCTACTATTTTTCGGTCTGTCAGCGGGAGGACTTGTGTTACTCCCATTAACAACATTCCATAAATCCTCACCCACAAGGTATAATTTCATAAATATCTATCATACCTTGTAATTAGACTGATTCAAAAACTCCATCCCCAGTCCATTAACACGACTGCTGAAATCCATACAGAGAAACTAGTTGAATCTACCACTAAATCGATCTTGAAATAAAATTCACAAGCCAATGTACGACTATGGCTCTGACACCATGTAGAGAATAGCAGAAGAAAAGTAGAAACCAGAGAGACCTTCTGCTAGCCCAAGATCGTTAACTAAGCTCGGAAGATTCAACTAAAGAAGAGAAAGCTACAAAAGGTGAAGGAAGAATTTGAATAGGAGAACTTTGTTATGGAAGAATACTTCTTGTATTGGCTTGATTTTTCTTGGTTGGTTACAAATGACTTAGTTCACCCCTATTTATACTTGTGTAGGGATGGTTCTAGATACATAAAATCTAGACTATTCTACCCTCTAGTACAAATATCTAAGTGTCTAGAATTTCTAGACTTTTATTAAGTACAAAAAAATATCAAAGATATTACTCCAAAACTTTCTATAAACTCTTCTAAATGTTAAGTTATGATTAACCCTCAAAACTTTCGTGTTAGAGTAAGAGATTAGTNTCTAAGTGTCTAGAATTTCTAGACTTTTATTAAGTACAAAAAAATATCAAAGATATTACTCCAAAACTTTCTATAAACTCTTCTAAATATCTATGATATTTATTCTATCAAAAAATAACTTCAATTTTTCATAGGGATGTGCTGGATTGGAAGGCTTTGGGTGCAATTCATCTATCACTAGCGCCATCGGTTGCCTTCAATATCTCCAAGGAGAAAACAACCAAGGATTTCATGAATTCATTGGCGAGGATGTATGATAAGGTGTAATACCCCATATATTTAAAATGACTAACTCGTGGAATTTGAAGCATACAAGCCAAATTTTATCCCTTTACATCATCCGATGATGAGATGTTGGGAGAATAAGGTTGCAAATGCATGATCATACCAAGAAATTGATATATGAAGGTGTTTGAAGTGTTAAATCAAAGTTAGAGGCCAAAGGGAGCCTTAAAACAAAAGTTCAAGTTACAGGATTCATTGCGGCTAAATATTTCCAATTACCTCGTACATGGTTTAACTTTGAATAATAATTTCTTCCAATATAAGTATTCAGAGGTCCTACTATCCTTCAAATTAAAGGTCTATGATTCTAGTTTCTAGCAAAATAAATCATTCGTCAATCCGACATCGGAGTAAAAGATCATGAGCATTCCACTACGAACTGTTAGAGGCTTGCGTTGAAACTTACCCAACGAGATCTAGAGCCTCCCTATAAGCGTTGCTCAGCGAGACCGTGAAAATATGCATATAAGCCATGCATCTTTAGCACTCAAAATCATTTGGTACATTTCCTATGATGGCCAGAAGCTATTTTCTCTATATTTACATCATATATATCACATAGAGTGATAGATTTAAAGGAGATCAAAGATCAGAGCTAAGTCCATAAATATCCTCCAACTAGTGTTTGGATCTTCCATTTAGTTGATTCCAATTGTCGACTAACTCGATGAATAGATCCGTGTGTGTTTAAACTCCAAGTTTAGAGATGAATAATCATAAGGTAAGAGTTGAAATTGCTAGATTAGATCCATATGTGTTTAAACTCCAAGTTTAGAGACGGATAATCATAAGGTAAGAGTTGAAATTGCTAGATTCTTTCTTGATTTGGAAGTTCAGAAATTAGTTTCGAAGAAAACTAGTTGATGTTGAATTCTCGCCTTCTTTTTTCTTGTTGCGAGTTGTAATAGTTGTGGTTAGCTATTGTGAGTCATGAATGGGAAGTAGCTACATGAGGAGAATGGCGAAGTCTCATATAGCCTCTAGAAATCGAGCTTAAGGTATGTTCTTTATTTTGCTCCTTTCGGCATGAAATTAGAATCAAAACTATGAGTTTCCGTCAGAAGGAGTTAGAACATTGTTTATGAGCAATTTATTTTTGTTAGCAGAATAAGTATCACATGTTGATATATCTTCTGTTAAATCTTCAAAGTGTATTCGTGAAAAGTTTGAAACAAGCCTTTAAGAATCAAGTGTTAAGTTGAAACGAGTCTTAAGAACGAGCTGTTAAAATTGTAATGAGCCAAAGTTGTATTTTGAGTAAATTGATTTTAGAAAGATATTCAAGAAATATTCTTAAGTTAAGTTTCATTCTTGTTGTAATTCAAAAATCCAGCTTTAAAAAATATAAAAAAAGCTTAGCAAGACGAATTTTTATTCGTATAAAGTTATTGAATTGAGTTCTAAGAAGTGAAATGAAATGTCTAGGAGAAAGTTGAGCTTTCCTTTCATATTAGTAGTTGAATCCTGGTTTTCAGATATAGCTGTTATGCTACTATTAAGTCAAGTATATGCTTATGAATTTCTCGAATTTAAAGGTTTTGGTTATAGAAATAAGTTAAATACTCATAAGCACCGTCAACAACTTAGTTCTAAAATACTACAAGTTAATCGATAGGTTAGCAGAACAAGTTATGAAAGAAGTTAGTAGTATGAATCTTAAAAAAATTAAATAGAATGAATCTCAAAAAGATGTTACCAGATTGTAGTTACAGAAGATAACTCATATTGATTACGCTCGTATGTGTGTTTTGTGTGTGCTCAGCAACTATTGCCCCTTTGTGGTTGATATACAGTGTGTGCTAAGGTGCTATTGCCTTTTGAGGATGATACAATTGTTACTAAGTGTACATGCTTAGACATAAAGTGCGTATTTCAACGTGTGTTGTATTCTAAAAAGAATAAAGAAGATAAGAAGCTAAATAAGTCTCACAGATTATAAATAACAGACGACGGACTACAAATTATAGCTTACAGACTACAAATTACAATTTGTTATGCTTTCAAATTATATAGATTGATGATACTATAGTGTATTATGCTATCCTTCAACTTCTTTAGTTAGACATTGTGGCATTCGGGTTTCAAATTATATCCTGCTTTGATTTAGTAATTTCAGCTTATTCAAGTACTATTTTTACCTCACATACCAGTACATTTTTCAATATTGATGTCTCCATTGCTTGGGGGCACTGCATTAATGCCTACAAGGCCAGACCGAGGATCAAATATACCTCTTCAATAAGAGGTGCTAAGTTCAGCTATTTCGGTGAGCTCCATTCTTTCTGGAGCTTCCATGTAGAGGTCTAACTTATATTTTGAGTATATACATGTTGATGGGTATGTTGAGGCCCTATCCCGACTGTATAACAGTTAGTTACTCTTAGAGGCTTATAAATAGATGATATGAGTTGTCAGCAGGTTGTTTATGGCCTTATCGTCCTGCTATTTAACTATTGTACAGATTTTAGTCTTGTCAGCTTGTTATTTGTTTGTTGATATATATTGTGACCTTGTTGGTCCTATTTATAACAGTGTTATCATAGCTGCCTTGTTGGCTCAACTTCTATACAAATTGTGTGAGTTTCAGTGGCTAGCTCGGTTGAGTAGGGCACAGGGGGATGATCGCGCCTACCTAGGTTTGAGACGTGACAACAAGAATCAATATCAAACAAGATATTCCTAATAAAAAATATTTAATATGAAGATGAATAATAATAAATCTGTGGCGACACATTTGAATGATTTCAATACTATCATGAGACAATTGGAGTGAATAGGAACAACTATTGTGGACCAAGTCATGAGCTTTTTGATTATGTCATGCTTGCCCAGTTGTTGAGACGGTCTGGTAATAATTATAAGTAGTTCAATGGTTGCAGGACTGAAGTTCGAAGATGTTGTAGGTGCTTTAATGATTGAGGAGTCACGAAGGAACATTCCGCTGCGTAATGATAGTCCTAGTAATGCACAGAGCATGGAAGTAAGAGGCATATCTGGTCAAATGGGTGGTAATAACTGAGGAAAATCACATTCTAAGTTTGAAAAACCGTTTGGCAAAGGAGGTCCTGCTTTATATTGAAATTCGGTCAACCAAGTCACAAGAGATACCACTGCAAGGCATCTACTAAATAGCTAAAGGAGAACGACAAGGGTTCATCATCATGTTTATTTAATTATGTTGATGAATCATATCATCCTAATGAAGCTTTGTTACTCACATCTGTTTCAGAGAACGAATCTTGCATATTAGATTCTGGAGCATCGTTTCATGTTATTTCAAACAGGAAGTACCTTTCTAACTATGAATATGGTAACTTCAGCAAGGCTTATCTTAGAGATAATGAACCTTGTGAGATTATCAGGAAGGGGGATGCGAAAATCATTTTGATGAACGATGAAAAGCTGACATTGAAGAAAGTTCGACATATACCAAAACTAGAAAGAAATTTTAGTTTTTGTTAGTCAATTATCAAATGGTGGTTGTATTATCTTCTTTCGTGTAGATTTGTGAGAGATTACCAAGGGTAATTTGGTGATAGCATGAGAGAAAAAAGACGAAACTCTGTATATGAAACCCACTCAAGATGACTACCTAGGTAGCATTAATATGACTTCTTTAGAGAATGATTGATAACGCTCAAACCATACCTCTTATTGAAGTGACAAGAAGACGTTGTCAATAAAGAACCCAACTAGAGATTGGGGTCGAGCACACAGGGAATAGAGAGAACTGGATTATAGCCGGTAATTGAACTTGTGAGGTAGTTACTTCAAAATAGGGAGATTCTAAAAGAAATCAATAATAAAAACAAGTATCAAAATTCCGATGTTGAGTCAATATTAAAGGATAACTAGGGTTTGTGTTCCCCATGAGTTCATAACTTCTTTAGGTATACACTCGTGATTATCACCAATACTTATTTATTGAAATGATAACTTAGGTTCATTCAAACGACCGACCAGTCCCTATTGAATGACTATAATCAATCACTCGACCAAGTCTCATGAGCGGTTTCAAACTATCCGTTATCACTAAGTTTCAAATTTAACTATTCTGCAATCACAATTCAAGTTAATACAATTATTATCAAAATCAAGGCTCTGTTGTAATTCTCTTTTCCTAATCTCTACCTCTTCGACCAAAGCAAGTAAAGAATTCGGGCAAGTCCTAACGTTGAGCTCCGTTAAGAAACGTTTAAGCCTGAAGAAAATATAATACAAGTGTTTATACTGGTTTTAAGATCACTTCGTGTAACCCTAGCTTGTTAATCTATCATGGTTCCCACAACCCTAGCTATGGAGGTTTTAGCCTCTCATAGTTGTAAGGTTGTTAATTGTATTCATGATTAAGAACATAAATGAATACTTACAAGAATGAATGAGAAAAACACTTCCTTTAATTATTCAATAAAATCTTGAAGAACAAGTAGCAAGAACAAGATTAATTCAAGAAAAGGTTGATCACAAGTTGAATCAACTCAATTCCCCTACAAAACTCTTCTCTCCTTGTCTTTTTGTGTCTTTCTTACTTGTCTACGATTTTCTACAGAAAAATAAAATCTAAAACGTATTTATACAGATACAAGAATTCTTTTTCTACGCTAACTGGATAAATTTCCATATCTGGTGCCGCAGTCGTCACGAGTCATGTTACGATCCGTAACAGCTTCCTATGACTCGTAGCTTCCTATCGTACCTTGCATTGTTGGCTGAATTTTTGCTGAGTGTTGAATCCTGGTACGATTCATACCTCCATCATACGACCCGTACTAAGCTCCCGTGGTTTGATTATGAAAATTTGAAATTCTTCTAAAATTCATCACGACCGTCATGGTACGACTCGTACCTTCTTCTCGGGGGTCGTGCTGTCTTTCCGTAGCGGGAGTCAGCACCTTATGCAAATTTTATGGATCTTGTCACGATTTCATCACCACGACTCATATCAACTTGGTACGACCCATACTGAGACTTGTACATTGCATCTCTTCAACTTAGCCTTCTGCAACTTCTCACGACCATCAGTACGACTCATTGGTCCTTCCTACGACTCGTACTGTGGTTTGCAATCTGAGCATATTTTGCATCTTTCAGACTTTCTTTTGCAATTTTCATATTCAACACTAATTCATCCTGCAACCAAAGAAAAAGTGTCTTATATCTACATAAACACACCTAAGTCCATGCTATTTTCTTAGTTTTGAGCATCGATAGTGTTGTAAATCCACAACACATCAATGATGCAGGTTTATGGCATAGGAGGCTTGGCCATATGAGCGTGACAGGAATGAAAATAATGGTTTGTAAAGAGAAATTAAATGGAGTAACGTATGTTGATTTGCAGTTTTATGAAGATTGTGTGTTGGAAAAATAAAAGAAGTTTAGATTTTCTAAGAGAGGACGAGATATATTCTAAAAATAATAAGTTGTAACTTGTTTATACCGATGTTTGAGGACCATCCAGGTACCTTCAATTAATGGCTCTCAATATTATGTTACTTTTATTAATAATTGTAATAGAATATTTTGAGTTTATTCATGAAAAATAAGTCAAAGGTATTTGATATCTTTAAGAAGTAGAAGTTCCTAGTTGAGAATGAGACAAGTTTAAAGTTGAAAAGCTTAA
This sequence comes from Datura stramonium, assembly GCA_018107945.1. Classification (NCBI taxonomy): domain Eukaryota; kingdom Viridiplantae; phylum Streptophyta; class Magnoliopsida; order Solanales; family Solanaceae; genus Datura; species Datura stramonium. The sequence continues at coordinate 123,949 of JACEIK010001259.1, forward strand.
GGTCAGATAATAGAGGTAAGTACCGCAATAAGGAATTTAAAGACTATTGTGCTAGAAATGAAATCAAATGAGAGCTGACTATTTCAGATACACCAAAACATATTGGGATAGTTGAATGGATGAACAAAATTATTGTTGAAAGAGCTAAAACATAGTAATCAGTGTTGGGTTAACTAAATGATTCTGATCTGAAGCTGTGAATACTGTTGCATACTTGATGTATAGAGAACCTTCAACAACCATAACATGTGAATTCCCTCAAGAAACATGGATGGGAAAGGTGGAAAAATTCTTAGAGTTTTTGGCTGCATTGGTTATGTTCTTGTGAATGCTAATGAGAGATCTAAGTTAGATGCAAAGTCCAAAGTTTGCATTTTATTAGGCTATGATGATAATAATTTTAGGTATAGACTTTGGGATCATATGATAGTCGAAGGTAATCAAAATCAAGGATGTGGAGTTCAATGAAAATTCGTTGCATAAGAACAAGTTCAGGGAGAAAAAATAGATAAAACTAGTGTTTTTTTTAACCTGAAGATGATACACAACCTTGATGCATATGAGGAGGACAAACATGAAATAATAGATGCACCTGTTTTGCTGAGAAGGTATGTACTGCAGAGATTTCCTAACAATGATATTCTTATTCGATTAATTACTTATTACTCACATATGGCAGTAAGCTTAGTTGTTTTGATAAGGCAACATTAGTTGATGTCAAGTCAAGTGGATTCAATCTATGGATTAAGAAGTGGACTCAGTCCATATAAATATAATCTAAGACTTGATCAAATTATTAGAAAGGAAGAAGGAAATTAAGAGAAAAAATGGATGTACAGGTGAAATAAGAGCATGATGGCTCAACGACATACAAGGCAAAGTTGGTAGTTGAAGGTTTCCAACATAAAAGAGATATCAATTTTTCTGAGATTTTCTCCCATGTGATTAAATTGCTTGCTATTTGAGTTGTGTTAAGTATTGTTGCGCCAAAATATTTATATTTAGAGCAACCAGATGTAAAGACATCCTTTCTCCATGGAGACCTAGAGGAAGACTTGTAAATGCAACAACCTAAAGGGTACATAAATGTTGATAAGAAAATTTTGATGTGTAGACTAAAGAAGGGTCTTTATGATTTGAAACAAGCACCAAGGTAGTGGTATTTGAAGTTTGATAATTTTGTGACGACTATTGACTTTACTCGGTGTAACATTGATAACTGTTGTTACTTCAAGAAGTTTGTAAATTTGTACATTATTTTTTTCTTGTATGAGGATGACATGTTAGTGGCAGGTTCTAACATGCATAAAATCACATAGCTGAAGGAGAAAATAAGTAGTCAATTTTAAATGAAGAACCTTGGTCCTGCAAAAAATATTTTGAAGCTGAAAGTTGAAAGAGACAAAAGAAATAAGTTGTTGAAGCTGAGTCAGAAGGATGGCATTAGAAAGATCTTGAAGAGGTTTAACATGGAGGATGTCAGGCCAGTGAGAATTCCTTTGGTAGGTCATTTCAAGAACATTGATGAGCCCGCAAGTGTACGGATCGTGCAAGTAATATAGTGGCTCTTTTTAAGAACCGGAATGTCGAACCCACAAGGACTGGACTACGGGGTGAAACC
>JACEIK010001259.1:148200-180729 GCA_018107945.1 Datura stramonium
TAATGTCAAATATAATTTATTACAAATTTTATATCAATTCTATATAAAGAAAATTTACATATTTTTATTACTATTTTTTCTATCTTTTAATAAATTAAAAAGTTGTTCATAAAAATACTTTATAATATTTTGATCGATAATATTTATTTGTTTCAATTAAAATTTTAGTATAAACAAAAATATGGTAATAAAATAATTTAACTCAAAAATATTTTCAAAAGTTATTAGTATCAATTATGAAAATATTTATTTTTTAAGTTGTAAAATATTTAGGATTAATATTTAACCTGTATTTTACTATCGCAATGAATAAGTTTGTTATGATTAGAAGATAATTTATTTGTTAGATTTAATTGAATTATATAACAATCGAAGCCTTTTATTTTTAGAATTTGTTCTTATTAACGTTAATTGGTTATGTAATTTTTCATATTATAATTATGCATTTGTTGTTTTTTCCATCTTTTTTTAAATAGTAAACCGCTTAGATTCATTATTTTTTAAAATATAATTAAGTAATTTTATTTACCAAGAAAATAAGTATTTGCAAGCAAATCACAATTCATTTACTTCTCTAATCACTTATAAGTTATATGTTAAAAATATGATCGATGTAATAGTTCGTATTCTATATTTAAAAAATTTATTTTATTAATTTTTTCTATGAATATAAAGGTTGTGAAAACTCAAATTCCTCAAGTATAATATTTTTTATGGAATTTACTAATATTTTTAAAAAGAGTTAACTTGCTTCAAAAGAAATTTTTTTCCCATTCTTGTTTAAACAAAAAGAATAGTGTTATGAAATAATAAAGGAAGAACAAGAATATCATAGAGAAAGAGAGAAGAGGGATTAAAGGTATCAAATGAATGAATTACAATGAATTGAAAACCCCTCTATTTACAGGGGAAGATTAAGCCTAACTTAGATATTCACTATAATACAAATACACATTAAGAGCTTATCTGATTGCAAGCTAATCCAATAGTAAGTTTATCCAGTTGCAGGCTTATCCAATGAATATCCACCTAATATAATATATTTATAACACTCCTCCTTGAATGTTCATTAATAGATAATGTGTCTCGTTAAAACCTTAATAGAAAAAAAATCTAGTGGAAAAAAATTCTAGTGAAGAAAAAAGAGTACACATATCTTACAATACGCATTGGTAGCTGCCTCATTAAAAACCTTACAAGGAAAACCCAATGAGACAAAATCTTGCAAGGGAAAAAGAGTACAACGCGTATTAACTCCCCCTGACGAGAACATCAATCCAAAACCTTGAATCTTCGCATCCAATCTTGTGCATCATTTTCTCAAAAGTTGAAGTTGGTAGAGATTTGGTGAATAAATCAACCACATTGTCACTTGAATGAATCTGGTGCACATTGATATCACCATTCTTTTGGAGCTCATATGTGTAGAAAAGTTTTGGCGAAATGTGCTTCGTTATATCTCCTTTAATGAATTCTCCCTTTAGTTTTGCTATGCATGTTGCATCATCTTCATATAAAATTAAATAACATTCCTGCATTGCATAACCAACAATCCTTTGACAATATTGGTTAGAAATAATAAACTCATATCAGTATTTTCATTCACTTGTATCTCTACTAATAAAAAGTGAAATTATATATTTACTGTACATTATAAAAATATTATCTCATGAATAGTAATAGCAGGATATATAAGTACATCAATTGCACTAAAATACTGTACTTTCTAACCATTTTCATGAGATTGAAATTGATTTTTATTTAAGCGATCTCACAGCTCTTGGGGGTATTCAATAGAATCGCTTTAAAACTTTTTAAATTCTTCAAGGATTTTTATATATTTTTCACGGTCTATCTAGACATAAAAATAATTTCATTATATGCATATCAAGTTTTTCATGTATTGCCAGACTTGTGAGCAACCTCAAAATAATTTCATCCACCACAGGAAGATCTCTCCATATAATAATATCAAGACTTGCGAAAAATCTTTATGCCACAAGAATTCATTTATACCCAATGAAATTATACTTGAATTGTATATTTTTATTTGGCCAATCATTTATCTATCCACACTTTTTGGCAGATTTGAATTCAAGATCCTCGGCAACAGTTATAATATTGAGCGCTACATTATATCAAAGATATCATCAACGATTATTTTGATATCGATCCAATACGACATAACTTATCAAGATCTCTTCATTTTTCATCATTTCAGGTACCTGAATCTTTGCCAAGGTTTAATGAAGTATTATGTCGTGGTGCTCCTTTTAAAGCACTTGCCTCATTATTTCGACCATTTTGATCATTTGCTCTTCTCCTTCTTCAAGGAGTTTTTATTTCTAGAATCGATTGATGTATCATACTTCAGACGTGTCATAGACTTGTCATTCAAGGACTCTAATTTTCATTAGAGCATTTGCAATTTGAATTATAAAATAGGGTCAACAAATATATTTGACAATTGATGTGCAATATTTTGCAAGTGAATTATCTTTTGAACTTTAAGTTCACATATTTTAAAGGGATCAAAGGGATAAATTACAATGAATAGAAAGCCTTTATTTATAAGAAGATTAAGCCTAACTTGGAGTATTCACTATAATACAAATACATTAAGAGCTTATCTGATTATGTAAGCTAATCAATCATAAGTTATCAGTTGCCGGCTTATCCAATGAATATCTACCTAATATAATATATTTATAACAAATAGCAATATTAAACATTAATTGATAACTTAAAAAAATAATTTATTAATATTAATTTAATTTAATTTGATAAATTTGAAAGTACAAATTATTCTATTGTCAATATACATTAATTGGACTTAAGTAATACTTATTTTTAATCAAATTTGATTTGATAACTTCATAATTAATTCAAACTTACATTATTTCAAATGTTTAAAATGAGTAAATATAAACTTGATCCTCTATTTAAAATTTAAACGGAGAACTATTATTTTAAAATATAATGAACACTTCTAGTGTACTTTAATTTTAAGTATTTCATCCGATTCATTTTATTTATCTTATTATTTTTACGCTTTAAAAAATATTAAAAAATAATAATTTAATTAAATTATTCTTATTTATTCTTTAATCTCAATTTAATATACTATTGCATTTACCACACTTCTTTTATTTATATTTATTAGAAAAAATAAATGTAAAATAATAATAATAAATTATATTTTAAAATTAGTATTATAACCTTTTTATATTAAATATTTTAGTAAATATTGCTTAAATAGAGAATGTGTTATTAAAGTGAGAGAACAATAAAACAAGAAACTATATTATATATTACACTAACCCAAGAAAAGAAAAGAAAGAAAGTGTATATGATACTTTAAAATAATAATAATAAGAACTTCTCTATAACCTTTTGAAAATAAAAAATAGGCTCCACATTTTTAAATGTACACATGATTTTTAGGAAAAAGGAGTCAAATTACCCCTCTATTTTAGTTTAATGGCTAATTTTATCCTCCGTCATACCATAAGGCTATATTTGCCCCCGCTGTCATCAAAGTATTCACTTTTACCCTTCATTTAATAGAAATTCTGAAATCACAATAAATTAACCATTTTTAAAAATAAAACCTATAAATCCATAATATAACCCATCCTTCTCGACCCAACTTAACCAAAATTGACCCAAACAAATAACATACCCACCCAAGCTCTCAAATTAACCCATAAGGCAACCCGATCTTTTTGAACTGCCTGTTATAAATTTATATCAAAGAGCTCACACCGAATTAGCATTTCCATTTCATGGGGGATTCTTCAAGACGTAATCAGTGTATAATTCATAAGTATAGCGCAGAGAGACCCCATATGCAGATTTCCAGGTTCACAAACCACAAAGAATTTTGTTCTTGCAATTAAATCAATCCAATCATTTAATTGATTGGATTATCATTTTAATTTGACAGTGATTGAAGACACAAATAAGAAAAATATGTACGATTTAATATCATCAAGTTAAATGTTCAATGGAACTCTCAAATCAAGAGGCACTAAGGTGACGGCTTACACAAATAGTTGAACCAATTATTAAATATTTGCAAGAGTAGCTTCCCACGCATTATTGATTAGTCTTTCACCATCTCCGTTGCATTATTATTCAAGCAAGCAACTTTTATCTTTTTTTTTAAAGAAAGATTTCCAGTCTTCGGTAGTATTTTACAATTCGGTATTATCCCTGAGTTGTAGTCTCAATAGATCGGGTTACCTTATGGGTTTATTTATTTGGGTGGATATGTTGCGATTGGAGTCAGGTGACAAATTGAGGTGGAAGCAGGCAGGTTATATTATGGACTATAAACACTTTATTTTTAGAAACAGTAATTTATTGTGATTTGGAAATTTCTATTAAAATAATTAAGATTAAATACTTTAATGACAGCGGCAAATATAGCGCCTCTGTGACGAGGAGGTAAGACCATTAAACAGTGCTAAATTTGACCCTTTTCCCACTTTATTTACTCTTCTAACACATGAAAGTCATTAGAATTTTCTAGAACTTGATTGATCTTTTTGAAAATTCAATACTAACTTGCATGATGTACAACTGTCACAAATTAAATATTTTGTTAATTGACAAATTTGTCCTTGGTCACCCTACCTCTTCACTCTTTCATATAATAGAAAAAGTTAAGAATAAAATAAATATACAATAATAATTTATTTTTAATTTTTTAAAGTGGATAAATAAACATATATAATAAAAGTTAAAGCAAAGTGAAGAAGCAATAAATAATTTAATAGAGAAGAGAAGAAAAAATTAAGAGTAATGAAACATTCTAGTGCCTTTGTATTTTTTTTATGAAAAGAATATCAAGTTTTATAGTTTGACCTGTGTGTTTTTCTTTTTGAAGCATATAGGTTAGATGTGAAATTCTAAAATTGCCCTTGATCATCCTAATCTTCTCTCTTCTGTATGATAGAAATATAAGAATTATGTCTCCTCAATTAAATATTTAATGTGATCCATATAATGATAATAATAATTTTTTGTCTTATATATTTTAAGTGAATAGTAAATATAACATATAATAATTGTTGACGAACATACATAATTTTCGTCATGGAGAACCCTCAAATTTTCACTTGTTGAGGATTCTTCATTTTCTGAATATTTTGATCGAGAATTTTCTGTTGAAGAGTTCAATAAAAATTTTACATAATGAATCCTTGATATTATCCTCTAGGTCAAGACTCTTAATCTTATCCTTGATGAAATGATCTTTTTGATCGAAGGAGAAGAGGTAGTTCATAAGCACCGAAAATGAGTTTTAATTGAAAAATTTTCAATTACTTCAAATACTTTTCAAAATGATTTACAGAGATTTCTAATATTTCTCCAGTAGAAAAAGAATCATTTTGGGAACAATGAGCTAATTACAGCTCATTAAATATTATAAAAATAACTATTTTATTGATTATAATTTAAAAAAAGATTTTGCTGCTCTAATTGATAGTGTGGCTGATTTAAACTGTATACAAGAAGGGTTAATACCTTTTAGATATTCTCATAAAACTACTCATAGTCTCCGCAATGCAAGTGGGCAGAAAATGGGTATTAATTATAAATTACCCAGAGCCTATATTTGTACAAATAATATTTATATTCCTGAATCATTTGTGTTAGTAAAAAACATCTCTAATGAGGTAATTCTAGGCATGCCTTTTTTTCTGACATATCTATCCAATTACGAGATAGGATAGAAACCGGAATAACCGGTACTTTTGAAAAAAAAATCAGAAATTGGATTTTATTTCCCAACCTTTTCAAAATATGTTAATAACATTAAATATTATTTCTTGAAATCAAAATAAATTAATTTTATAAAAAATGAAATTTGTTGTATTACAATCGAAGATACTCTCAAAAACTCCAAGATAAGGGAAAATATAGAAATTTTGAAAAATTAGTTCACTTCAAATATGTGGAGACCACCCAAATATTTTTGGGAAAGAAAGAAACATGTGGTGAGTCTTCCATATGAAGAAGATTTTTTTTCGGAAAATATTCCAGCAAAGAAGCCAGACCATGCCAAATGAATTCTAAATGACTAGAATTATCCAAAAAATGAAATTGATTCTTTATTTCAAAAGGGATTAATAAGTCCCTCAAAGTCTCAATGGTCTTGTACATCTTTTTATGTTAATAAACATCTTGAACAAGAGGGGGGAGTACCAAGATTGGTCATTAATTATAAACCCCTTAATAAGGTTTTGAAATGGATTGCGATCAATTCCTAATAAAAAGAATTTATTGGATAGATTGTATGATGCCATAGTCTTTTCAAGTTTGATTTAAAAAATATGGCTATTGACAAATTCAAATTTCTGAAAATGATAAATATAAAACTGCCTTTAATACATGGGACAATAAGAATGGAACGTAATCCCTTTTGATTTAAAATGCTCCATCTGAATTACGAGAGAATCACGAATGATATCTTTATACCTTTTAACAATTTTATAATTGTTTATATAGTTGATATTTTGATGTTTTCAAAAACAATTGAAATGAATTTTAAACACCTTGTTTTATTTAAAAAAATTATTATCCAAAATGGTTTAGTCATATATAAATCAAGATCTTTTTCAAACTAATGTCGTTTTCTTGGGCATTAGGCCATGAAAAGGAAAAAGTTATTCAATATAGAAGTATTGAATTTGCATGGGAATTTCCTGATATTATGAATGATAAGACTCAACTACAAAGATTTTTGGGTAGTTTGAATTACATTGCCCCTTTTATAAAGTTTGCTTAAAAGACACATCCATATTATATGATAGACTAAAAAAGTATTCAAAAGTTTGGATTAATAGTCATACACATGCAGTCAGAAATATCAAATCAGGTTAATAACCTTTTCCTGTCTCACCCTGGCTAATCCAAATTGGCAAAAGATTGTAGAGACAGATGCCTCCGATATCTGATATGGCGGAATTCTTAAATAGGTTCCTCCAGACATAAAAACGAGAAATATCTGGTCAGTTTTATTACGAAAAATGGACTAATAGTCAAAAGAATTATGCCACTATAGCCAAGGAAATTCTCGCTATAGTAAAACGTGTCCTTAAATTTCAAGGCGACCTTTATAATCAAAAGTTTTTAATAAAAACTGATTGCCAAGCTGCTAAATTCATTTTTAATAAAGATGTGAAACATGATATTTCTAAACAAATATTTGCCAGATGGCAAGGTCTATTAACAGCTTTGATTTCGAAATTATTTATAAAAAAGGATCAAAAAATAGTCTGCCTGATTTTCTTACTAGAGAATATTTGAGTTAATAACTTTATTATGATATATTTCAGGAACCGAGAAACCTACCGGAAACTTTTCCTCTAATAGAGGAAAGAGGAAGAGAGCGAAGGAAATCCAGGAAGAGGCAATATCTTAGCCCAGAGTGGTTACCATAGGTTAATAGCTTCAAATATTTCAAGTACATCTGCAGGTACATCCAATCTTAATTTTAACCACCCGATGTACAAAATATTTATGGATTTTATAAAATTCAAGCAAGGTGGAGAACATAATAATCTACCATCGCATATTGGTTGAGCAATAACAGAAAGAAATGACAATATTGAGATTTATAACCGTAATGAAAAGGAGAAAGTAATACTTATCCTCAAACTATCAGATTTAAAATGAAAAAATGACCCATGGAATATTATGGGAAGATATTTTGACACAACATCATATGCTACTCCTGCTTATAAGCCAAGAATGCATTATGAGGTAATACTCTCATCTACTAGGTCTGTGGAGTTTCAGCACTTTTACCCAGCTAATACTAGAAAATTTATAACTTTTCAAAAATAATTATAAAAAGATTATAGTCCCCGGAAGAATGGGGTAGAGTCTGATGAATAATAGGGAATCTGTGCACCACTGAACAAAAAACTGGAAACAATTCATGTGGGACTATATAGAAAGCTTTAATAAAGCTCTTTTATACGAGAATGCTAATAAAAAGCATTCATGGTTTGTCAAAATATGTTCCAATGTGTTTAAACAAAATATCCCAAATTGATTTTGTCAATGGTGGACTTTACATGACCCTTCAATAGCCATTCTTCCGGATGAGTACAGAAAATTATATGTAGAATGCGTAGATATATCACCCAAGATTGTTAATCTAGCCAAATATGGCATTTACTTTCAAGAAATGTCATTAATGTATTTCTTTTTTAGAATTTTCTATTCCTTGGATTTTGAAATGGTCGATGTGGAAGTCCATACGGGATGATGAAGAATTTTCACAAATTTTTCATACAAAGTTCTGGAACAAGTTAATTAACAAAACTCTTGAAGAAAAATTCATGGACAAGAGATAACAAATTCTATCAAGCTTTCCATTGAAAATGTATGAACATAACAAAAATGACATATGTCAAGGAATAAAGTCCTTTTAAATATATTAGCAGAAAACTTCAAATGAAGAAGGAGCCATCTCCAAATCAGAAATCCCTTGCTTCGTACATGGAGGAGGGAAGTAAAAGAGGGACTTAATAAAAAATATGGGTATGGAGTTGTCGAGATAATGTTTCCTGAAACATCAGATAATACAGAGGATATATGTCTAGCGGGAGAAGGCCAAAGTATTGATAGCACAAAAGGAATGGATGTTTAAACCTTCCTTCAACAGTTTCAAGCACTCGTGGAGAAATCTTCACTAGATCCAGAAGAAATAAATAATCAGTGGATCGAGATGAAGGAACAATAATGCAAATGTTTTTATAAGCGACAATAATTGCTTTACTTTATTAAAGTAGTAAGCCCCAATGTCAAATCTGTATGACGTAGCACCCTGCCGCGTTGGCAGCACGTGGCACGCTGCTGGGGTAGCGCGTTGCACAGGCTTGGTCGCGCGGAACACCCTGCCCGTGGCGCGTTGCCAACAGCGGCGGGGTACATCTTGGGCAGCACACTGCCCGTGGCACGTTGCCGGCCAACGAGGTGGAAATTTGTTTGGGCCTCCTCCTTGCCGACGTTTGCGTGTTTATTCCGTCTCAAGCCTCTACTTCACCAACTCATGAATTAGCTCCTCAAAAGTCGTAAAAACCTACAAAACAAAAGGCTAATCATGTTGAGATTTAGCAAATATCTTCACTTTTATATAAAATCACATGAAAATGTATCAAATAGCTTAGACAACAAGCTTAATTTAAGTTGTAAAGTCGTATCACGGACGTCTAAGTTTTTAAATTTTTCTTGGGATTCCTCTTATAAAAGGATCCATTTTTATTAGGAAGGGTAGGCTTTTGGCCAACACCTTCTCTCTTTTCTCTCTGTCTACCCTCTCTGTAAAAGCTTTAAAATAAATAAGATCTCTGAAGTTTGTTCCATATCTAGTACACTATTGGTGGCATCCTCGTGCTAAGGTATTATTATCTTTTTATATATTCTATTTTAATTTAATTAAAAACTTTCATATCTGCATTGTAGCTTAATGAAAGGCTACACACCTATGTTGGACTAATAACACACTAGACTTCTATAACATGGTGATGATTTCTTAATTGAAAAAGTTTTATTCCGATGATTTTGAGGTCGAGTCTGAGGTAGGGTTACTGTAGCTCCGACTATGATGAAGCCTGCCCTATAGACGGTAGTCCACAGCAAACCATGTTAAGCCGTGTGGAAGGCATTGTTGGGGTGTTTGAATGATGTTAGGTTTTGTCATGACCCGAGCTACGCAACACGTAAAAGCACCTCTAAGACTGTAAAAACTCCGTTGGTTTCATTATTTAATGAAACTTGCAAATTAGGATAAGCACTAAAATAAATAGGGCCCACAGGCTGGGCGATGCAGAGCTTTGTCCCTATAGGGACTTCTTCCGTTCTGGTTTCTACCATCTGTAGAGCTGTTATGAAGCTCTCTGGTAAATCTCTCAAAGTAAGTGGCTTGAATGCAACTTCTACTAAACCAATATGCATAAATCTATAATTTTTTCTATAAGGGGCTAAATCATTTTTATTTAATAGCGAAGGTTCCATTATCGGAATCAACGGTGTAGTTTCTTCTGTTATTTTAATAATTTGCTTAGATCATTGTTTTCAAAGTACCCATTTGGTATATCAGTTTGGGCTATATTTTTGGAATGGTCCATTTATTAAGAAGATCCAAATTCTGGGGCATATCATATTCTTCTTTTCTACTATTTTAACAATAGAGTGTTTTCGAATAATATTCATCATAGAAAAAATGTTGGACTAACACCACCTATAACTACTGACAAGCATGACTCTGATTCCATAATTTTTGAAAGGATCGCTTCGATTAAACCAATGAAGCTTTTACAGTCTTAGAGGTCAATTTACGAATTGCATAGATAGTTCATGACAAACCTAACATCACACATACACACACACACATATATATATAGCGTATAATAATTTGTGGTTATGGATATCTAAAGTTTTTGATGAAAGAAAATTATTAATTTTGAGTCCCTAAAGCAACATTATTTTATGGTGAAGTCCATAGGATTAATATTTATATTTAAGAGTTCCTATCTACCTATAAATATGCAAAATCAGGCTGGTTTATTGAAATTAGCCTTGGCAAAAGGCAATCAATCCTTTTCTGCACTATGTAACTTATGGCGGTTACTTAAACTGATAACTCTTAGATCTGAGAAAGATTATATAATAGATTTCTTTGTCAATAACACTAAATTGGTATCGAAGAACTTGGGAAAGTACCCCACATCAAAGTTTGCCTTCACCATTAAACAACCATTTCAACGATAAGCCAACAAGTTTGGCAAAACTTTCCCTTGAGACCATTAAGGCTCTTGCACTTGGCCCATCCATTGAGAACAGACCTTTACCTCCTCTTTAGTAAGACCAACACATAACTTTAAATTGACCTCCAGAGAGATAAATTATGGTATGTGTTCTATCAATTGGAATCATCTCCCTCTATCTTCCGTGTAAATTATTTCTGGAAGACAATGTTTACCTTTGCTACCATCTGATCATCTTCTTCTAGCCAATTACTATCATGACTGATTGAGACTCCGGATCGAGACACGGAGGCTAGAACCACAAATGACTTCAAGCTAACTCATGGCACATGCATGAAATGATTTAAGAGCATAACTAAAGCGAAAAGGTTGAGAATATGAATGAAGATGCGAAATACAACATAAGCCAAAAAATATAGTCAACACTCGACAAGTGAATCATCTACATAATATCTGAAAAAGCCTCTAAAACATTTGATAAGCTGATGGGATAGCTTTCCCAGCTAGCTTGCTAGAATATGACAACTGAAATAACACGCAAAGAATAACCCACTATCTATCCTCGAAAAATAAGGACTCACCTAAGGCAGTGTTTGGGCTGGACTAAAGAGAAGTAGCTATCAGCGAGACTGAGCTGGATCACCTTGACCTATATTATGAAATGATATAGCATAGAGTATGCAGTCAGTACTTGAAATATACTGAATATGTAAGGAAAATAAAACATGCTTAATAAATCATTAGTTGAAAACATGCCCATAAATCAAAATATCTTGAGATTAAGGACTATATGCTGAAAACTGTATTTGAGACATACATAATTGAAAGCTAGCTATCATAGCGAACATAGTGACACAAGATTTAGAAATAGAAATCAAATGACTTGTCATAGCTGAAATCATAAATAAAAGCTCATTAACTGATCATTGGGTCAAATCTGATGTAAAACATAATCTCATAAGTCATAAACATGAATAACTGAAATCATGAGGAGCAAATGGGAGATCGTCATGACCGACACCATCACAATAGAACTTATGTGATGCCCCAACTATTACACTCAAGTGGGCAGAGCCGTCCAAACCTTTCCAGGGCTAAGGAGGCTAATCCATGATATCGATATCAAGGCGATTTCGGGAACTCTCTTAAGGGTCCCAAACATGTATACATATACCTATGTTAGCGTGTAGTTCTGAGATCGGGGAACATCAGACCCCAAGCCTACTCGGTGCTAAACACTACTACCAAAAACATGCATAGTGCTCACATCATTTTTAAACAAAGTTGAAATCATAATTACATGTATAGTGCTCACATCATTTTCAATGGCCCGAAATCATAGTTGTATACATAGCTTGAAATCTGAACATTGGGAGTCTTGACTCTAAACATATCACAAGCTGTATTAGGAGTATTGACTCCTAACCACGTGATAATTGATCTTATTAGCCTTGGCTAAATCATAAAATACTAACTTGTATGGGCTTGCCCCAAATCATAAAATCATGCATACTTAAAATAGACTTCATAAATCATAATCATGGAATTATAAGTTTAGAGTTTATAAACATTCATGCATACTAGATATCTCATCCTACCTGAAATCATGAATCATAAACTTGATTTTCATAAACTTAGATAATAGGAAATAATCTCTAATAACTTATAATCATGAATTTATAATCAAATTAAGGATAAAATTAGCCCATTTATTTATGTTCAAGTCATTGACGACTCCAAGATGCACACACAATCATGGAATTATAAGTTTAGAGTTTATAAACATTCATGCATACTAGATATCTCATCATACTTGAAATCATGGATCATAAACTTGATTTTTCATAAACTTAGATAATAGGAAATAATCTCTAATAACTTATAATCATGAATTTATAATCAAATTAAGGATAAAATTAGCCCATTAGACTTAAAACATACTTTAAAATATGAGTGGATTGAACCCATCGAAATAGCATACATAGTTTCATAAAATTGGGTTAAAACTCTAGGAATCAATACACTTAATTAAGAACTTGAATTCATTAACTTGAAAAAAAGTTTGGGCATGAGGGTAGAAGAAATCCCCCATTCATAGCCATACATACCTGGGTAAACTGATTTTCCAACTAGCCTTAAAAGTCCAAGAGAATTAGGAAAAAAATTGGGAAGAATTCTAACTTGATCTTGAAAGAGAATCTCAATACATTGCATGTGTGGGAGTCTAATGACTTGGGATAGAGTAAACCCTCTTAAAACACTCCTTTTAGGGATTAAAATGACGTCATTAGAAAGTTAGGAGCTTGAAAATTTATGAAAATACCCTCGAAAATTCACATAAGAAAACTGTCTGCCGGCTATAACGACCACACCAACGGGTCATTGTAGGATACCATGAGTCATTGAATTCTCCCTTGTATCTAAAGCACTTTCGGTACTCTACTGGAGTTCTAACTAACGACCGATCAGGATGAGTCATTGTACTAAATGACTTGTCACTCCATCTGTTGCTTCCAGGGGAAATTATGTTACTCTTTTGATTCTCTAACCAACGACCAGACAGGAGAAGTAGTAACTTGAAACAACAACTTGTCATATCCTCTCATCATCACCTCATCCACCCTATCATAGTTTCGAAAGTCCTTCAAATGGATCGTTACCATGAGTCATTACTCACCACCACGGGTCATTGTACCCTTCATTGTCACTGACTCAGATCTGGGCCTTTATGAACTCCATCCAACGACCATTCAGAATGACCCGTTGGATCTTCCATTGAGTCATTGCTAGGCTTGTTGTTTGCTGGGAATCCTGACTGGGGACTCATCACGAGGGACACAACGGGTCGTTGTTCCTTGTAATGACTCGTCCCTTGAGTTGTCCTATGACTCTGATATAAATTTTTGCTTTTCTCCGGTTCAACCCCCGGATCAGATCTTAGAAAATTTTGGGGTGTTACAATTACCTTATGAATTCTGAATTCTCTTAATTTGTAGCCTTTTTCTCCTTTCAATCACTATATTATGAAAGAATCTAGTAGTTCTGTCCTCTTCGACATACCATGTAACCCAAGCTTTTTATTTATAGAATTCCTCTTCAAAGTAAAGGTATTTCTTCAATTCGTCTTGTACTTGTTGTAGTACTATTCTATTGATGATATATGGTTCTTCTTCAAATAATTATTTCTTTATCTTCACTATATCCTCTCTTATGATCAACTACTTGAAAATATCTCCATAAACCTCCTGATAACTAAAAGGGGAGGGGGATTTAAAAATCAATTAAAAGTTTATCCAGTCGACTAACATAATTGATCAGCCGACTGAGTTTCTACAAAAAACATTAGTGCCAAAAAGAATCAGATGAGGTAATAATGAAGGAAAGTAAAAAACACGGTAATTTATATTGGTTTGGATCACCAATGTAGTGCCTAGTCCAATCCCCTTCAGTTACAAGAGTTTCCTTAGAGCTTATAAGGGGTGAGATTACAATAGGGTATTCCACCAACTTATTGTATAATAATTGATACAAACTCTACCTGTATATCTATCTAACTCTTCTCTCTTTTAAGATCACTGATATTTCTTTTCAAAATATAGTGAGTGAGTAAGACTAGAATTTGTCAGGTGGATCAAGTGAAGTCGCATAATTTATTCAGAGAGTCTTCGACGCCTTTTGTAGTGTGCACTTGGTATAGAGAAAGGTAGGAGATCAATTTCTTTGATCTTGATAAGATTTTTTCTAAGGTAGCCCACGGGATTTTTGTCTCAATCATGCCAGATGTGGATGTGTGATTGAGATCTTTCTGAGTGTCGGTAAAGATATCTTGTGAGGATTTCTTGCAATCTTCTTCCACTGATAATATTCCCTTCCTTTTGCAGAATCCGTGAATCTTCTCTCCTTTACTTAAGTCTTAATTTTTTCCTTTTGCAGAGTCCATGAGTCTTCTTTCCTTTACTGATGCCTTGGCTTTCCAGGTCTTCCTTCTATATGTGGCATACTAATTTCTTTTATCATCTTTCCTTCTTTTGATAATATGATTTTATTTTGGGATTTGATCCATATCAAGAAAGAATTTCTTGATTATGTGGCCATTGGATATCTTGATCAGTTCTTGGATATTTGCTTTCCAAGTCCTTTCTAGTTTTGACTTCAAGTCCTTTGATAATTTATGCCAGCTCCTTGAAGTCCCTTTTCTCCTTGTATCCTGCATCAAGTAGAATTAATTTGTCACATTAAAATAATTTTATCCCGATTTAGTTCAACAATCTCCTTCTTTTTGATGATGACATATTAGGGGTTTTGATTTAGGGACACTTCCCTGAAGGTAGGATCTTTTCAGATCCCTCAGCCCTCACTTGATGCATGATGTCTAGAAGTAGTTTCTGATGTATTCCTCCCCCTTCACTTGACGCACGCTGTCTAGGAGTAGTTTCTGATGTTTACCAAACTATAAAGAATATCAACAACAAGAAAATGCATGCCACAATGTACTTAACGAAGAAGTTAAACAAACGAAGCATTTAAACAACTATATATTAAACATCATTATACCTAAAATATTTAAAGTAATTTAAACACATTAAACATCTAAAAGCAATTTAACCATTTAAAACAGAGAGAGTAGAGAGAGTACTTCTCCCCCTTCATCACAAAAATGGGGCACACTAGTTAACAAAATAAAGCCTACGTAGGGGTAGGGAATTTATGACAAAAACCACCGAGGACCGAAGGATTCAGAAACAATCAAGAAAATACTTTAGAATATTTATGATACACTTAGAGAAGGAATGGTAGGATTTTTTAAAACGAGTGGACAGATAGGAGTAGGAGTTTTGAACAGAAAAAGCTAATTCGTTATCAGAGAGCTCGGCTCAAGCAGCAGTAGAGTCGACTTGCTTCAATACTAGGTTGAAGGATTTAACTTCTTCTCTTTGAATGAGAGTCAGCCGAGCTTGTAGATTGGTCACATTAGAATTTAATTTGGCCAGATAGTCATTACATTTATGTAGGTCACCAACCACTGCACCAAGTGACTGTTTGATATCCTAGGCTTCAGTCAAAAGAGAATTTAGAATAGAACTTTGAGCACCATCTGAGCTGATACTGCTTGAATCTACAACTGAGCCAGGCTTGACCTTGGGCTTGTAATTTGTCTTTTTGACCCAAGATCTATCATCAAGAACATATCCCATGCTGGCAAAATCTCGATCATTGTAAGTGGAGGAGACTTCTTTTACAGGGAATTTTGACATATCAACACCCATAGTATTTATAATTCGTGTCACAATCATCCCATAGGGAACGAGTCAGGGAACGACTGGTTAGGAGACCTAACAGGCCATGGTTTGACCCATGAAGAACTGTTGGGAGGGGATGGAAAGACCAGTCGTCACAGACGACTTGAAGAGTCGTCTTGCCTGGCAACGACTCGCTAGGTTGTTTGTTGGGTAGTGAATCACTTGTGAAGTCAGTGTAGTTGATGGGAGGATGTGACGAGTCGTTAAGTGTGGGAACGACTCGTCAAGTCAGTCGTTAGATGGGAAGAGTTGAAGTTGTGAAATATTATACAGCGAACTTGACGGGTGTACTTGACGAGTCGTTAGAGGAAGCAACGACTCGTCATATTAATCATGAGTTGAGGAATCTAAAGTTCTGAAGTAATCTTCCAGTTCACCTGACGAGTGGGTCTAACGAGTCGTTGGGTGGAGTAACGACTCGTTATGTTGGTCGTGGTTTGAAGAATGATTAAACTTTATGAATTTTCAGTGTACTTAACGGGCGAGATGAAGAGTCGTTCGGTTGGACGACGACTCGTTACATGAGTCGTGGCTTCAGTTCGGGCAGTTTTTCCAGTTTTCTCCAGGGGCATTTTTGTAAACTCCTACGCTTTTAACTTCTAAACTACGTCGTTTTGGGTACTATCTTGCACATTTTTAAGGGTTTTCCTAATCCTAATCTCTCAGTCTCTCAAAACCTTTCTTCCTTCCCTCTCTCAAGTTCAAAGGTTTCACCAAGGTGTTCATCAGAGCTTCAAGGAGAAATTTTGAGCAGGGTGTCTTCTACCAGGTATGCGGGTCTTCAACAAAGATATCCTTTCATCCTTGTGCCACAAAAATGCTTTATTAAAAATCCATTTTCAATTAATCTAGAAAAGTATGATTTAGGGTTTGTGTGATGGGTAATTTCTTCTACATCTTTCTAATTGTCAAAAATCTACTGTTGTTATGAATTTAATTGGGATATAAATTAATGGGTTGTATTGAATGGTGAATTAGATGATGGAAATGCATAGGTGTGGAATGTTTTTCATAAATTGGCTTGAGTATTGAACGGGATTTGTCTATTGTTCACTTAATTATTGTAGTAACTCATGTCCATGCTTAAGTTGAGTGAAAATCGTATGATTGTTCCTAGTAACCCGATTATGTCATTAAAGATTATGTTGAGATGAGTTTGGAGTTTGTGGGCTTGAACAATTGTAAGAAAATTATGTATTATCATTATGTTTTTGATTAAATTGAATGGGTATGAGATGAATATTACTTTATCCTCCTCATGAATTGGAATAAATTAGGAAATGAGTCTTATGAAATAAACATGAATGCTCCTCCGTTGGTTTTGTTGTAAATGATGAGGTGCTAGTTAAATGTATGGGTTGTCCGTAAAGTTAAATAAATGAAGTATCGTGTCCTTGATAAGGTGTGAATTGAACTTATGGACCATGCATGACCCTACACTACAGGCTGAATGTGATGAATTGGAATTGGAAATGTCGTAATAGTATAGTGCATAATGTGAACCTATAACATGCTCGTTAGTGTAAAGTGCTCGAACAAATATTGATTTAACTCCATGATGATGTGATTGATGATGATAAAGCATGTGAATAATATGTTAACTTGTTGAGCCTGTGTCTACTAGAAGATAGCTCTAATCCTTTCAGAATGAATATTGCATGATGAAAGTGGCGAATGTCCTTGTCTCTGATTAGCTATAGTAATTAGAACATCCCTAGTTAGTCGGGACTCACATCCCTAGTTAGTCGGGAGTCACATCCCTAGTTGGTCGGGACTCACATCCCTAGTCAGTTGGGATTCACATCCATAGTCAGTCGGGACTCACATCCTTAGCCGGTTGGGACTCACATCCCTAGTTACTAGTCGTGCATGTTTCCCCTTAGTTGGTCGGGACTAACATCCGTAGCCAGTCAGTGACTCTCTATATCAGAGCATCTTTCTCCCTTGACATTCAGGGATTCTCCCTAGCGAGAATGTTTCTCTTTGACAGTCAGGGACACTCCCTTTGACAGTCAGGGACTCCCCCTTGGACAGTCAGGGACACTCTTGATATCAGTCACGACATTGTACCTCTATATTGTTCCCGATTAATACTTTTGTGCATCAGTTGATCTTATAATAATGCATGTCCTTATAAAGTAGTTATAGTGATATGCATATGTGAATCTCATATAAGATGGTTGTATCTCCTTTCAGTATATTACTATTAATGTGTGTTTAAATTACTTCTTCTTTGTATATTTGTATGTTTAGTTTAATTACGCTTCCCACATGCTCAGTACATTCGAAGTACTGACCGCACGCCTTCTTGTGCTATATTGTTTCATGATATAGATTTAGGTTTTTAAACTCAGCCTCATGGTTAGATACGCTTCATCCTCTCTCAGCTGATAGTGGTGAGTCCTCATCTTCCGAGGACGTGGTTTATGTTCTTATTTTCTTATGTTTTAGTTTCCGACTTTAGGAGTTAGCTGGGGGCTTGTCCCAGCAATGCATCAATTTAGTAGGAGGCTTTCAGACATCATCTTGATGAATTCAGTGTTGTATCCAGTGTATTATATTTATGATTATGGATTTTATAATTGATGCTTGTAGTTAGCTTCCGCTTAATCATGTTGTTGGTTATTTCTTTGATAGAACATGCTCTGATTATGCCATGGATCGACTTGGAGCCCTTTCGGGGTTCCTTGTCCCGTGTTACAACTAGGGTGTAAACACGGTCATGACATGGTTGCTTTCAAGCATGTATCCCAAAATCCACTTAGCCCAATTTGTCTTCAATTTCCTGAGAAGATAGTAAATGATGAACACATATCTTGTAGATAGAGTACTTAACGAGCTTTTATGGGGAAGATTGTTAGTAGCCATAATATGAGCAACAGTATGATTTTCAAAATAAATAGTAGCAGGATCAAATTCAGAGATCTAGGTACCATCTTTGTCTATGAAGGACTTGGCTTCATCTAGGGAGACCTCAAAGCTATTAGGACAAGAACTAGAGAAGAAAGGTATATAACCAGAAAAGCGAGTATCAAACACTTTTTCAGAAAAACTGTGACTTAAGACAATTTTGTTTTCCAACACAAGAGTTTCCAGATCACCACTGTCATTAGACATTCTGAGGTTTACATAAAGAATTTTGATGGATTCTTCAATAGCTTCTTTAGCACATAGTAGAAAAAGACCATCCAATCCTTGAAAAATGAAGAGGTGACTCACAAAGCAATGAGAATCCTCAAGTTGTTCGAGATAGATGACTCTTCCTTGAGCAAATGGTCGATCTTTCAAGGTGATATACCTCTCTTTCTCAGAAATACTCCAAAACTTTTGAATTTCTTCAAGATCAAACTAAATAGAAGACTCGATTTTGCCCTTTTTGGGACTAGAGGAAGAGAGTTTGTTTAAGAGAGAGGAGGAAGATTTATGGTAGTCATTGGAGGACGAGTCGGAAATATCAACAGGAGAAGGGGAAGCAGAGGAATTTTTTAGTCTCTTACTGGAACACTGACAGCCTTTAGCAGGTTTTTCGCTATTGCAGAGTTGAGAGGATATAGATGAAGAGATAAAGAAACACTGAAAGAGGTTTAAACTCAAAAGGTGATGATTCGAGGATGTGAAGGGCCTCTGCAGTATGAAGGACGACGGTGAACATGCAGTAATAATGACTTAGAAAGAGAAACGTGCAAGTAATTAAGGCAATAAAAGGGGGTAATAAAAGCAAACAATTTTAAAAAATTATAAGCTTAATTTATAAACTTAATTTTGGGATAAAGGGATCACACCGAGATTTTCCTTAAAAAACAAAAACAGTTTTTCGATAGAGGTTTTGTAAAAATATCTGCTAATTGATTTTCAAAATCAACAATTCTAATAGAAAATCTCAATTTTAAACATAATCTCTAATGAAATGATGCTTTATGTCAATATGCTTAGCCCTGGAATGATACACAGTATATTTAGAAAGACTGATAGCGCTAGTATTATCACATAAGATAGGAATACTTTCATAATTAAGATCATAATCCAACAATTGATGTTTCATTCATAAAAATTTAGTACCACAGCTTCCAAGGGCCGGGTATTCAACCTCTGTAGTTGAAAGGGCAACAGAATTTTGTTTCTTGCTTTGCCGAGATGTAAGAGCTTCTCTAAGGATTTGACAAGATCCACTTGTGCTTTTTCTGTCAGACTTATCACATGCAAAATCAGCATCTGAGTAACTAATTAGATCAAAATTTTAGATTGAGGATGCCATAATTCGAAGTCATGTTATCCAATAAGATAACGAATGATTCATTTTACAATAGTCAGATGAGACTCTTTGGGAGTTGACTGAAATTTGGCACATGTGCACACGCTAAACATGATATCTGGTCGAATGGCTATGAGATAAAATAATGAACCAATCATTCCATGATAGAGTTTCACATCAATATTTTTTCCTGATGAGTCAGAATTGAGACATGTTGATGGACTCATAGGGGTTCCAGTAGCCTTTTCGTTTTTCAGACCAAATTTTTTACTCAACGCCTTGGTATACTTTGTTTGACTGATGAAGGTTCCCTTAGTTGACTGGAGTATTTGAAGTCCTAGGAAGAAAATTAGTTCTCCGATCATACTCATCTCAAATTCTCCTGTCATAACGTTTGCGAAATTCTTGCAAAGAGAAGTGTCAGAGCTGTCAAAAATAATATCATTTACATAGATTTGAATAATTAAAATATTTAAGGAAGATCGATGAATGAAAAGAGTTTTATCAATTTTTACTCGACGAAAATCATTTTCTATAAGAAAAGAGCTTAGTCACTCACCAAGCTTTTAGGGTTTGTTTTAAACCATAAGAGCTTTAGAAAGTTTGTAAATATGGTCAGGGAAAAATGAATTTTTCAAATCAGGAGGTTGCTTTATAAACACTTCTTATTTAATAAAAACCATTCAAGAAAGCGCTTTATCCATTTGAAAAAGTTTAAAATATTTGGAGGCAATATAGACTAATAAAATGCGAATAAATTTCAAATTTGACACGGGAGCAAAGGTTTTATCATAATCAATACTTTCCTTTTGTGAATATCCTTGAGCAACTAACCTTGCTTTATTTCTGATCACTTTATCTTCTTCGTTTAGTTTGTTTCTGAAAATTCATTTAATCCCAATCACAGAAGTATTTTTAGGCCTTGGTACTAGAGTCTACACTTGACTTCTTTCAAACTGGTCTAGTTCATCTTTTAAAGCTTTCAACTAGGATTCGTCAATAAGAGCTTCTTCAATTCTTTTAGGTTCAAGCTAAGATACCAACGCCAAAGAAGATTGATTTTTGAGAGAGGATCTTATTTGTCGTTGAGCATTTAGATGTCTAATAATGAAGTCATTTTGATAATTTGCTTCACTTCTCCATTCTCGTGGAATATTCGATACCTTAGTCAACTAAGTTGCTATACTTTCACTTTGATCCAGAATCCTTAAGGGAGTGAAATTTGATATCTCATCAATATTCCTTTCCACATGATTTGAGGAATTTTGCTCCACTGATGTCTCAGTAGGACGAGAATTAGTTTCACCATCTTCCCCTATATCATTCTCAATAAAACTTGGAGAGGGATTAGAGTCATTAAAGACAGCATGAACTGATTCTTCCATAGATAGAGTAGGTTTATTGAAAACTCTGAAAGATCTGCTTAGAGGAGCATACCTAAGAAAAATTTCTTCATCACTTCTAGGATCGAACTTATTGAGATTGTTCTTACCATTGTTGTGAATAAAATATTTACATCCAAATGGGTGAAAATAACTAATATCCGGCTTCTTACCTTTTCATAGTTCATAAGGAGTCTTTTTCAACACAGGTCGAATAAGACATCTATTGAGAATATGACATGCGGTATTTACAGCTTCAGTCCAAAAATGATCAGGGAGATTTGTTCAATGAGCATGGTCCTTGCTGTGTCCTGAATTGAATGATTTTTTTCAATAATTCCATTTTGTTGAGGAGTACGAGGTGAGAAGAATGTTTGAGTATAGTCTTGCTGGTTACAGAAATCTTCAAATGATTGATTCTCAAACTCTCGTCTATGATCACGTGAATAGAGGAGATAAAGTATCCTTTTTCTCGTTGAACCTTTTTGCAGAAAATTTTAAAGTTTGAGAAGGTTTCATCCTTTTGAGCTAAAACCATGATCCAAGTGAATCATGAGAAATCATCAATAATAACAAATGCATATTTCTTACCACCAATGCTAGCAGTTCTGGTAGGATCAAACAAGTCTATATGAAGAAGTTCAAGAGGTTTAGAAATACTCACAATATTTTTTGACTTAAAAGAAGATCTAATATGTTTTTCCAATTGACATATATCACACATAGAGTTATTATAAAAATTTAATTTAGGAAAACCAAGAATTAAATCAAGTTTAGAAAGCTTTTCAATAGTATGCATACTAGCATGACTAAATTTCCTATGCCAAATACCTGAATCATTTGAGACAACAACAAGATAGGTCAAATTCGGTAAATCAACATTATTTGAAACATAGATTTTTTGCGCGATCACCAATAAAAGTGATATTTTTAGAAGCATTACCTATGGTGCACTTGATAATATTGAATAACATGTCAAAACCAACATCACATAGTTGAATGATGCTCAACAAATTGTGTTTTAAGACATTCACAAGGTACACTTCAATCAGGTCACACGAATGACTTATAGTAATAGATCCCACTCCAACCACTTTGTCTTTAGCATTGTTTGTAAACCTGACATATTCTCCATCAATTCTTTTAACGTTTCTATTTTTTTCCTGTCATGTATTTGGAGCATCCACTATCAATTATTCATATTTTTTTTTTTGTAAAGTCCATTTGGTTGCTCCTGCAAAATAGAAAGATTAATTTCATATAGGTGCCCAAAGTCTTGGGTCCTGATGAGTTAGTAAGAAGAGTTTCATGAGACAGATCCTTTTTCTTCCAAATTCATCTGGCATGATTAGATCTATAAAATTCACAGTTAAAGGATTTATGATTAATTTTTTCATAGGAATAGCATACGGGAGAGAATGATGATTTTACAGAGTAAAAACTAGTTGATAAATTAGGAGAGTAGTTAGAATTTTTTTTGTTGGAGTTGACTGAGCTATGACTAGGTGATTTCTTGATTCTATTTAATTGCATCTTAACATCACCTAGTTTTTCCTAAGAAAATATACTTCAATTTGAGTTGCTTCAAGAAGAATCTACAGTCTTTTTTCTCCTTGGAGAGTTTATTATATTTATCAATAATTTTTTGAAGCTCATCAGCAACAAGATCCAGGTAGTCCTATAGATCTTGACATTTCGCATAGGAATTAGATCTTACCTCGCTTGATCTTTCAAGGGCCATGAAATAGATGTTCAACACTTCTTCAAATTCTTCATCTGTGGCTTCTTATCCCTCCATGCTCCCATAGATTTGGAGTTGTTATTTCTTTTGAAAGTTCTTTTCTTTAAATCAGGACAATTTTACTTTATGTGATCAGGTTTTTCACAGTGATAACAACGATCTTCATTTTTTTTCGTTGTTTCTATATCCAGTTCGTGGCTTCTGTCATCTTTTTCTAAGGATGTGTTTGACTCCTTGGTTGATTAGATCCATTCTTTCACTATCTTCTTCTTCTTCCTCTTTTTTACTCTCATTTTGCACAACATTGAAGGCTACTAACTTCTTTTCTTCTTTGGAGTATCTGCTGAGATAATTTTGTGCATAAGCCATCAAGATTCCTCGAAGTTCATCATAAGTGAGTTTTTCCAGATCTCCTTCTTCAACAATTGTTTCTTTTGTTTCCTAAGCTTTAGGGAGGCTCCTAATAATTTTTTTAACTTGCATACTATTTGGGTACACCATTCCAATCGATTTTAATTCTCCAAAAATCTTGCTGAATCATGAGAACATGAATTCAACATTTTCCTTATCGGTCATTTTAAACAGTTCATATTCGTTGACTAAGACATTTATTCTAGCTTCCTTCACTTTTGTGGTGCTTTTATAAGTTACTCCAAGCTTGTTCCACATCTCTTTAGCAGTGTCACATATGGAGATCTTGTCGTACTCGAATCCACTTACTGTACAATAAAGAAAATTAATGGCTCTGGCATTAGTTTGAATTACCTCTTGTTGTTCCTAGGTAACTTCAAAAGTTTCCAAGTCAGTATTGATAGTGTTTGATACTCTAGAAATAGGTTTGGGATCTTTCTTTATCACCATCTATGCTTGAAAGTCATTTGCATGGATAAAAATCTTGAATCGTCCTTTTCAGTGAGAGTAATGTTATTGTTGAACTAAGGTGGTCTTGATGATGAGTGTCCATCTTGCAGAATTTCTCCTGGAATTTGATATGATGTCATAAGATCTTTCTTACTTTGTGGTTAAGCAATATGAGTGAGACATGCTTTGGTACCAATTGATAACTAAAGAGTGGAGTGAATTTAAAAATCAATTAAAAGTTTGTCCAGTCGACTAAAAGAAGTCGACTGAGTTTCTACAGAAAATGCTAGTGCCAAAAAGAATAAGAGAAGGTAATTAAGCAAGAAAGTAAAAGACATGGTAATTTATACTGGTTCAAATTACCAGGGTGATGTCTAGTCCAATTCCCTTGGGTTACAAGGATTTTCTTAGAGCTTATAAGGGGTAAGATTACAATCGGGTATTTCACCAACTTCTTGTATGATAGTTGATACAACCTCTACCTGTATATCTACCTAACTCTTTCTCTCTTTCAAGATCACTGATATTTCTTTTCAAAATACAATGAGAGAGTAAGACTATAATTTGTTAGGTTGATCAAGTGAAGTTGCATACTTTCTTCAGAGAGTCTTCAACGCCTTTTGTGGTGTGCACTTGGTCTAGAGAAAGGTAAGAGACGATTCATTTGATCTTAGTCAGATTTGCTCTAAGGCAACCCAAGAAATTTTTATCTCAATCACGCTAGATGTGGATGTGTGATTGAGATCTTTATGAGCGCCAGTAAAGATGTCTTATGAGGATTTCCTGCAATTTTCTTCCATTGATAATATTCCCTTTCTTTTGCAGAATCCGTTAATCTTCTATCCTTTATTTAAGCCTTGATTCTTTTTTTTGTAGAGTCCATGAGTCTTCTTTCCTTTACTGATGCCTTGGCTTTCCAAATCTTCCTTCTATTTGTGGCATACTGATTTCCTTCATCATTTTTCCTTCTTTTGATGATATGATTTCCTTTTGGTCTTTGATCTATATTAAGAAAGGAATTCTTGATTATTTGGCATATTGGATATCTTGATCAGTTCTTAAATATTTGCCTTCCAAGTCCTTTCTAATTTTGACTTCGAGTCCTTTGATAATTTATGCTAGCTCCTTGAAGTCCCTTTTTGCTCTATATCCTGCGTCAAGTAAATTTAATTTGTCATCATTAAAATAATTTTAGCAGGATTTAGTTCAAAATCTCCTAAACTTCTCTTGGACAATGCCTTTTTAACTTGTTTAATTTTGTGCTTAAATAATAAAAAAGTACAACCTTCAAAATTAATTGTCCAAAACTGCTCCACAATGTTAAGAAACTCAACATGTTTAGTCCAGAAACTTAAAAACCTGAAAGGTTTTCTGATTGAATAATTTTGTGACCCTAAATATATCAATAAAGGGACATATTCTGACCTTGTTCTTGTTAAATAATCCATTTCTATGTGCTCAAACAGATTGAGAAATAACTGAGTCATCGCCAACCTATCTAACATTTCAAAATGTTGTCCTTAATTCTCTTCCATTCCACCATATGAATGGACTGTCTTTGAAATTCACTTCATGTAATTCTGAGGAGTTAAGACAGAGAGCAAAATCTTCTGTTTTCTGAGGTAAAATTGGCAAAACATGAATTTTTTTCTTCATTCATTACCATATTAAAATCACCAGCTACTAGGCAAGGTGAATTCATTGTAATGATCAACCGATATATATTATCCCATAAAAGAAGTCTTTCCCTATCATCATATTTAGCATATACCAGTGTGTTCATCATGTGTAGATTATATTCTTGCAAGAATAATCCCAATGTTATCTATTTTTTAGTATATATAATATATTCAACATCTACATTGTCCTTTACAAAGAACCATATCTTTGCAATAAATTAAATCCTGCTTGTTGCATCCCTAGCCTCTTTTTGTATTGTTTAATGTGTCTGGCCTGCTAAAAAGGTTTCATTAAGGCAATTAGGATAAATTGATGATGTTTGTTTAACATTTGGAGCCTGTGAAAGGCTTGTTGGGTTTTAACATATCTAATATTTCATATACAGGCTTTAATAATCATAATGTAATATTAGATTTGTTAACAGTCTTTTTTGAAATAACCCTAGTGGGTTGTTGTATCTCTGTGATGTTGTGTTTCTTCCATTTCTTCCTTCTTTTTGCTAACGACCTTGTTGATATATCTGTCTACTTTGTAATCTATTGGAATTCTGCTGGTTAGATTCATCATAATCTATTTTACTCATAATTCCTATTTTCGTCACTTTATTGTTGGCATGATCCTCCTCCATGATGTTATGAGACACAATTTCACGTAGAGCTATCATTGGAGTTTCTTTCTTGGACACTGCGAAAGCATGTTGAGTTACCCCTGAACTAACAAAAATACTTGTCTATTGTGACTCCTATGACTTTTTTTATCTACCTTTACCATCTTATCATGACTTGAGTCGATCTATGATTTTAGCACCGATGTTTACTATTGTTATTGTTATCAGGCTCTTTTGCACTTGATGTATCAGTACTCATAATAGCTATTAGGTGCTCCACCTCAATATTATGTATAGGAACTATGAGCCCTCTCCTTGTTATTATTTTGCTCCTCTCCTGTAGTTAATTTTCTAAGTGGATAAGAAGTCCCAATTTTCTCAGTCTCTCAATATATATTTTCCTTGTTGACTCTCAACCTTATCAACAAATGATTGAGAGTTATCTCCATCTTCAATAATCTAGTTCAATACACCTTGTTCCTTACTCTGTTCCTCTTTATCTATGGTTTTCCTTTCCTCTTTTTCTCCAACTTCTTTTTCCTCTGCCCTTTTTCGTCAAGGATTTTTATCATGTTGGATTGATGAGGAAGCCACCTGATTAGATTTTGCAATTCAGATTTTGATATTATGTTATTTTCATTTTTGTTATTCTTTATCACTGGCTTGTCATTATTATTACTTGTTCCATTGATATTCTCATTAGTAACATCTGATCTATTGCCACCTTTCTCCACCTCTTTATTTGCCAATAATTTAAATTTATTAGTAGTTCCTTCCACTTTCTCACCGTCATTGTTTTCTTTATTAGTCTCTTTATTGTTTGTTTCTTTAGTAGTTCTACTCCTGTCCTATTGATTTGGATTTTCAACCACCTTACCACTTGATAACAGTCCTGTAGGAAAAGGTTTTGGTCGTTGGTTTCTTTGTTCCATCAGTTTCTATTCATCGGCTTGATTACTAATTTTATATATTAATTTATGTTCTCCTTCAACATATTTTTTTCTTTTGCCTTGTTGTTAGTTCCAGATGTTGAATTCTACATGTATCATTCTCATGTCCTTGTAGTTTGCATTTTGTACAGTACCTTGGTAAGAAATCATATTGAATTTTTTACTTTCTCCATCTTCATTGCTTCAGTAACCTCATCTACGATATAATCTCCATGTTGACATGTTTGGACAACTTGGAAACCAGATCCACCTTCCTATGTTAAAAGCATCATTTTGTGTCGCAATTTTCTGGCACATCAACNCTCCATGTTGACATGTTTGGACAACTTGGAAACCAGATCCACCTTCACCTTGACCCTCACACAGCTAGATATAATTTTATTTATGGTGGTCATATCAAGTTGTAAAAGATTTCCCCACAATCAAAACTAAAGAGAATAAAGCTTCTTTCACAAAAAAATCGTAGGCAGTAGATTTGAAAAGAGATCCAGGCCAAGGCTTGAGTTGTTTCACCATCCACTTTGAATTTGGAATCATATATAAGAATCTTCAATAGATGAACAATTATCTTTAACCTTTAAATAACATGAACTTCGTGACATGGTATTAATGAAATCCTTCTTAATCGCTCATCTTATTAACACATGTCTGTTTTGTCAAAAAATCAATCTTACAGTCAGCTCTGATACCACATTCGGATGAAATAATTTTTCGTAATTCTTCAATATAAGGCCACCCATGAGAGAATTTTTCTATAATAGCATAGTTTAATTTCTCAATGACATCCATTTGGATCACCTGTACTTCAGTCCACCTAATTACAGGTTCTTCGTTGATTATAACAACTTTATTAATTGGAATAAATGATGTATTGCCAGAATATTTTAATTTCTGCTTGTAGTATTTTTGTAAAATTCTGTTAGTTGATATTGGCTTGCAAGTTCTAATTCTCTTCTCACTTTTGAATGGCTTGCGTGAAGGCATTATTAGGGCTAGGAAAATTGTTAGGTTGATTGAACGAAATATTCTTTGAATTAGGCAAATTGTTCGACTGTGATTTGGAGATGCCGAAAGACTTATAATGAATTTGTTCATTTTGGCCTACTTTGACCTTTATACAATTAAAGTAATTTGTTGTTACTCATGTCAAAATACTCACTTTTAATAACTCCAATGTTACACCCCGTAAATTTCTAATGTTTAGATGGTCTATTCGTACGTTGGTTAAGAGTTTTAGAATATAGTACGTATGAGAAAGGGGCTTGGGGAAAGGTCGAACGAGCATGGAGTCGGGACTGTGCGGGAGAAGGCCGGGCCAGCTACCCAAAAGGGCAACGTGGCACGTACCCCCTCCCTCCGCGTAAGGGTCCGTGCCACGGACCCCGTGTCCACCGCCCAAGTTATATATAAGTTCTGAATGTTTTTCATGGTTCATTTCAAAAAAATTAGGTCCGCAACCAGAGGAGAGGAGAACACCATTTTAAAGTTAATTTTCTCCGTTTACGCTATGAAACGCCGTTCAAATCCAAATTAACTTCGGGTATCGAAGTATAACGCTTCAAGGAGCATTACTGTGGAGTTAGTTTCGCAAAATTCGCCCGGCGAATCGTAACCTCGCCGAGCTAAAGTTGTTGAATTTCTCCAAACTAGTGTTAATTCAATCGCATGCTTGAAGTAAGCATTTCTCTCTTCTAGATTCTCGAGGAATTACGAGTTTTCGACTGTATTCCGTCAAGTTGAAATATAGTTAATATTTCTATATAAAGTTATCGTTTTCATCGAATTTAGTACTGAAATTAGCCTCATTCTTCCAATGATACAATTGCAGTTGAGAATAGCAGTTGAATACGAGCTGAAACTTGCCAGTTAATCAGTAAATAGTGAACGGAGTATGTTAAGCCAGTTTCCTTCGGCAAGTTAGTTTTCTTAGCATGATAACTCAATTGAATCCCAGTAAGAATACCAGAAGCATGTCTATTATGATTAGCTATTGTTATTAGCTGAGATTAGTATTCCATACTAGTTTGGGATGGATTATGCTTGTATAGCCTCCATGACCGACCTCAGGGTTATTAGTTGTGACGTTGCCTGCCAGGGGCGAGATAACGTCGCTCTACGGAGTGGTATACCRTCCACCAGGGACGAAGATGAGGTCCCAAGTCCTCATATGYTGTGGTTGTCTTCATACACCCTCGTCGAGCCTAKTTCCCGGGGTGCAGATATCAGGAGTCCACCGGAYTYAGACACAGTTACAGTCAGGGGCCGAGCGGCTCAGTTGCAGACCCAGGGGATTGGTAGGACGGCTATAACTATTAGTTAACCCAGTGTGACTATGGATAGGGTTATATAGACTGAGGTGTACTCACTAGGGCTTATGGGGGCCCCAGGTGGGTTATTCTGTGCTGGTTGTACCTTTCGGATTATGGGGGCTCCAGGTGGGTTATTCTGTGCTGGTTGAACCTTTCGGCTTAAGGGGGCCAGGTAAGGTTTATGTTTGCTTTAGTTATTGATAATTAGACGGTGAGATGTTCTATTACTCAGGTATGATCTCTATCCCTTCATTTCAGTTACTTTCAGTTCTACTTCTTTATTTCAGTCATTTACAATTATCGCCTTACATATTCAGTACATATTATACTGACGCCCTTTCTGGGGCGCTACATTACTTGCCTGCAAGTGCAGATTGACGAGGAGCAGGTCTCTCGTAACTTTAAGCCAGTGTCACCAGAGCAGTTATCTCCTTTCTTCCGGAGCTTGTAGACAGAAGGTTTACTTCCTTTTTGGTTGTACAGTTCATGGGTAGGTCGGGGCCCTGTCCCGACCGTCATATTACTCCTAGAGGCTTGCAGATTATCTTTTTCCCCTATGGTTAGCTGTTATTGGTCATGTGGGACCCATATATATTTTAGTTTATGTTGTCGACAAGACCACTATGATCTCCGTGGCACGCCCGTGAATCGGCGCGTTGGGGTTCGTGCCACGGACCCCAGGTCCACCACCCAAGTTATATATAAGTTCCAAATATTTTTCATGGTTCATTTCAAAAAATCAGGTCCGCGACCAGAGGAGGGGAGAACGCTATTTTAAGTTAATTTTATCAGTTTACGCTATGAAACGCCATCTAAATTCGAATTAACTTCGGGTATCGAAGTATAAGGCTGTAAGGAGAATTACTGCGGAGTTAGTTTCGCAAAATTCGCCCCGCGAATCGTAACCCCGCCGAGCTAAAGTTGTTGAAATTGCTCCAAACTAGTGTTAATACGATCGCAGGCTTGAAATAATCATTTCTCTCTTCTAGATTCTCGAGGAATCACGAGTTTTCGACTGTGTTCCGTCAAGTTGAAATATAGTTAATATTTCTATATAAAGTTATCATTTTTATTAAATTTAGTACTTAAATTAGCCTCATTCTTCCAGTGATACGATTGAAGTTGAATACGAGTTGAAACTCGTCAGTTAATCAGTAAACAACGAACGAGGTATGTTAAGGCAGTTTCCTTCGGCAAGTTAGTTTTCTTAGCATGATAACTCAATTGAATCCCAGTAAGAATATCAGAAGCATGTCTATTATGATTAGCTATTGTTATTAGCTGAGATTAGTATTCCATACTAGTTTGGGATGGATTATGCTTGTATAGCCTCCATGACCGACCTCAGGGTTATTAGTTGTGACGTTGCCTGCCAGGGGCGAGATAACGTCGCTCTACGGAGTGGTATACCRTCCACCAGGGACGAAGATGAGGTCCCAAGTCCTCATATGYTGTGGTTGTCTTCATACACCCTCGTCGAGCCTAKTTCCCGGGGTGCAGATATCAGGAGTCCACCGGAYTYAGACACAGTTACAGTCAGGGGCCGAGCGGCTCAGTTGCAGACCCAGGGGATTGGTAGGACGGCTATAACTATTAGTTAACCCAGTGTGACTATGGATAGGGTTATATAGACTGAGGTGTACTCACTAGGGCTTATGGGGGCCCCAGGTGGGTTATTCTGTGCTGGTTGTACCTTTCGGCTTATGAGGGCCAGGTAAGGTTTATGTTTACTTTAGTTATTGATAATTAGACAGTGAGATGTTCTATTACTCAGGTATGATCTCTATCCCTTCATTTCAGTTACTTTCAGTTCTACTTCTTTATTTCAGTCATTTACAGTTATCGCCTTACATATTCAATATATATTGTATTGACGCCCTTTTGGGGGCACTGCATTACTTGCCTGTAGGTGCGGATTGACGAGGAGCAGGTCCCTCGTAGCTTTCAGCCAGTGTCACCAGAGCAGTTAGCTCCTTTCTTCCGGAGCTTGTAGACAGAAGGTTTACTTCCTTTTTGGTTGTACAGGTCATGGGTAGGGTCCCGACCGTCATATTACTCCTAGAGGCTTGCAGATTGT
This sequence comes from Datura stramonium, assembly GCA_018107945.1. Classification (NCBI taxonomy): domain Eukaryota; kingdom Viridiplantae; phylum Streptophyta; class Magnoliopsida; order Solanales; family Solanaceae; genus Datura; species Datura stramonium. Next base: position 180,147 of record JACEIK010001259.1, read on the forward strand.
TTCTTTTCCCTGTGGTTAACTGTTATTGGCCGTGTGGGGCTCATATGTATTTTAGTTTACGTGTTGGCCGTGTGGGGCCTTGTTTAGCTGATAAATTAGCGGTCTTGTCGGCCATAGTTTAGCTTAGCACTGGTTTTACTTTACAGTCATAACTAGACATCATGGTGGTCTTGTCGGCCCGCATAGGATTCCCTGTTGTTGCCTAGTTCTGATTAACTGTTTTCCTTACAGGTGGCTATAAGGCCTTGTCGGCCGGAGGTTGTATTTACAGCCGAGATATAGCCCGTTGTTTTCTTGAATTGAGAAGTAAGCCTGCACCAGAAGTGCTTAGGCTCAGTCAGCTCAGTCAGTTCAGATCTTAGTAGGGCACCGGGTGCCATTCATACCTCCTAAGGTGGGGCGTGACATCCAGACCCAAAATGACATAATCAAATAATTATTTTGCCTATTATTTGAGCAAAACTGATTAGAAAAAGAGAGGGAGAATATTTTCTGGATTTGTATTTATCTCATATAGGAACGACTATAGTTATGATATTTCAAAATGTTACACTTAGTAAATGATCGAATGTTATACAGACTA